>JZKD02S1099018.1:0-19403 GCA_000966675.3 Picea glauca | reverse complement strand
AAATTTGTATAAGAGTGAAAGAACGAAAAACTGCGTGGGGTTCACCCTAACTTTAATATAGGATAGAGGAGAAATTAATCTTTTAGGGACATGCATTTTATATAATACAAGTTCTTTTTTCAAGTCAAGAAGTGAGGCATCCTTAGGCGCAAGGGATGAAACTAATACTAACTTAGGCATGCTCACTACTAGGCATATTTACAAGACATCTTTAAGTACCTGACCCAACTAATAGACCCATCATCATATATCCTTCTAAGCATGCCCCCTTTTAACATTTGGATGAGACTAATCTTTTTTAAAGAAAGCATAGTATTAGAGCAGCTTTATGATATCAAATTCTCATTCCATCTTGTGATTGGAAATGGCTCACATGTTAAGACAAGTAAAATATATTTTAATAAAGTTCATTCGATGGGGTTTACTTGCTTTATAATGTTTGAACCCATTCCCATATATGTATTATGGAGTCGTCCCCTTCAAACCCATAATTTCCAACCATACTCTTTGATTTTCCCCATGTTCATAAAGGAGGACACATGTTGATAAAGCATATACTATTATATGTAGGATGATTAAGTCATGTTAATTAAAAAGGGGTCTCTCTCACATGAATTCGTAAGACTTAATGTCCACCTTTTTGTAACATCCCACTCTGGCACACTTATTTTTTGAGGACACTTGCTCGCAAGTGATCCGGATTATTATGCTATTAAAACTTTTGATTTTGATTATTAGGCATTATGGGTTGATGACATGTTGTTTTACTGCATTGACATAGACAGGTGCTATTGACTCGGTTTACTGAGTGTGCAGAATTTTAGACCTCAAGGATGTAGAGGCATCGATGGAACCCCTTGGACTCTGGATCGAGTCAGGGAGTGTACCATTGGGGTTTGATTGTTTTACTATGATATTAGTGCATCTAATTAGATGATATGATATGGATATGTTATGACATGATTTGTTGATGATGCAGACTGACGATAGATTGTCGACCAGACTCACATGTGGAGTAAAGGGGTCATGCACGACTATAAAAGATGTTGAGGGAGAGGTGTGGACAATAGCCCTGCCACAACCTACTATCTCTCCCATTGTGGCTCGAACTGTAGGTTAACATTTACCTAGTTCGAGAGGACCCATGATGGTGTGAGGGAAAAATGCGACAGTCACTCATGATGATTCTAAGGGGCATGCAATAAGGTGTGGGCCTTATTCCTTAGAGGCCCTTAGTCTCCCACAAGTTCACCTGGTGGAGTATTGACTCCAGGGGTTATTGATGTCTACCAAGTTAGTCAAGAGGCGAGTGGCACACTTGGAGCACGTAGTGTGTCCTGAAGGGCATGTCGTGCAAGGGAAACAGATTAAGGTGAGTGGCACCCTTGGAGCACCTAGTGCATCCTGAAGGGCACGTCGTGTTTTTGATGATAGAGGAATGAACCTATATGGCCTTAGGAAGAATAACATGTTAAGAAAATTTTAAAACAAATTCCCTAATTAAATGTCGCCCTGTACGAAAATTTAAGGTTTAAGTCTAAACTATGCTAGTGGAAATTTTTTATCTCTCTAATAATAATATTAATAATAATTACAATAATAATAAAAAACACATAAATAATAATTATGACCTTCGTTAAATATTTTAACATGAAGGGAGTAAGAAATTAATTGTTTCATAAACAAAAAATCTGTTGGATTAAAATTTTAAAAAAAGGAATTAATCGTTTTATTATTTTATGATAATTTAAAATATATTAAAGGAGAAAAGGGAAAAAGGGGGTTAATTTCCACACCTTCCTTTTTGAGTTCTAACAAAAAGGGGAAAGAGGCTAAAATCTAAAAATTTAGGAAACTAGGAAAAGAGGTAAACATAAAAAGGGAAAAAGGGGAACATAAGGGAAAAAGCAGAAAGTCAAACTTAGAAAAGTATCTACCATTTAAGAGCTTTCTAATTTAAACTGAACTAGCAATTTAATAATAGGGAAAGCAATTAAAACCTATAAGAGAAACTGGAGACACCTAGGAGTGATTGTAGGAGTAACTCTAGGTGGGTGAGGGAAATAAAGATAATTAATTAATTAAAGAAATTAATTTATGGAGGAATGTACGGGATGGGGGACACTTGTATGAAGAGGAATTTTTAGGAATTTATTTTTAAAACTTTAATTAAATATGATTTTAGGAAAGAAAGGAAGTTCGAAACTCTATATAATGAAGGAAGGAGAAGGATGAAGCATCTTCTTCAGTTTGCATAATGTTACGTGATGCATGAGCATCACTCCCAAGCCAACCATGCGCCAGCTTGCCAGCCCACTCAATGCATTCAAGAAAGAGAGGCGCCAACCTTCTCACATTTTGAATTTGAATAAAAAACATTTAATGTATGTAAGGCCATGGAGCCATAGAGCCATGCCTTTGAGCAGGCGCTAGGTAGAAGTAGCCTTCAATGGTTGTAAGGATGAGATCTATATCTGATCTGGACTAGACAACCATTAATTGGTAATTCAATGTAATTGAATAGAGTAGGTAGCTTGGAGGGAAGAGCTCGAAGAGCCCCCTCATGTCAAAGATTTCTTTTGATCTTGTTTAGAGTTAGAGGCAAGGTAGAAAAAGTTAGATAAGAGAGGAGAGAAGGAGCCGAGACTCTGTCAAAAGTCTGAGCTCAGGAACACATTGTAAAAAAAGAAGAGGCATTTCATATTAATATAAACAACAGTTTTTCCTGCATATTATTCTGTGGTTGCATGAATGTCTTTATGTGTGTTCATTATATGATGTAGATGTATGTTAGGTATGAATTTGCAGGAATAGATAGGTTCTTCTATCTATGGGTTCTTTGATTTAAGGTTTGGGGATCTTTGAGGCTTCATGCCAAGAGGGCGTGAAAAAAAACTGTGGGTTCTGATAGTCAGTGCTTAGAGAGCACTTCCAATTTTGTGGAATTTGGACAAGGACGTGCTAGGAGGGCATACAAAATGAAATCATTGACTCAGAGGAAGACCTCAAGGTTGTTGAATACCTTGGAGGCAAGACTGTGTAGAGGAAGACACAGTGGAAGACAAAATCGTTGTGGGATTCTACAAGTACTCTACCAGGTGGGCACTGAGTAAATGCACGGGTTGCATTAAGGAGGAACTCCATTGTGAGTTCAAGAAGAAAATAGAGTCACTGAGAGAACTCTGGGGAAACTCTGCCAGGAGGGCATTGAGTCAGTGTGCAGATAGAGCACAGAAGGAAAGAACTCTTTTGAGTTCTGGAACAAAATAAGAGTCCAAGGAAGGATCTTCACACAGGGTTGATGAACACCCTGCAGACTCAGCAAGAAGTTGCTTGAGCAAGAGAGTGCCAGGAGGGAATTAGATTCTCCATCTAAGGGAGAAGGAAAAAAGGGTTAATCCCTTAGAGGTCTGAGCAAAAAAGAAGCTCAAGACAAATAGCACCTTTGTGTGCAGAGACTCTGCAAGGAGTGAAGAAGTCGAGAAACCTTTCAATGTTTCAGAGAAACAAATCTCAAGAGGGACAACGTCCTTAGAACGCAGGAGAGACCCAAATTCACAGGGTTCACAGAGGAGACAAAGGCTGAGGTCTTTGATAAGTTGAATTCTTCCCAGGTTCAGGAAGAAATAGAAGCTCATGATAGGGAGAAAATCTTCTATTGGATCAGGCCGAAGAGGAGATCTAGACCGTTGCAGGTTTACGTCTAGGTAGTAACAGAAGGAGAGCTCATAGGAAGAATAGATCTGGGCCATCGGATATTGCACGGATAGCCGATAGCCATCGGATCCAGGAGGAGTTGCATGAGGTTTAATCCTCATATGCAAAGAAGAGGAGCCATCATATTTCGGCATTTCAGAAATCTCGATGACAAGAGATCGGGGCATTTCACAGTGAAAGTCCTGAAACAACAAGAGGATCGTGGCCATCTGTTTGTGGGAGGACACGTGGTGGACATCTGGAAGCCCACCGAGAATCCTCATTTCAGAACATCGGGGTTTCGAATATCGAAAAGTTGAAGGACCTAGGATTGGTCACGGAGGATTCATGAAATCACGAATCATGAAGTCCCGAAAAGTGCATACAGTTGAGATTTCAGGGAAATCCCCGAAAAGGACTATTTCAGTAATTCATCTACCGGAAGATGCAGAGGTAAGAGTTCATAAATCTTGACCCATAAAATCCTAAAAGGACCTGAGTCATTGAATCAGGAGAGGCTGTGAGCCGTTGATCTTTCTCAGGAGAAGGAGGACCATAGTTTTGGGATTTCGATACTTCGGTATTTCGGCTACCGGGAGTACGAGAGGAAAATGAAGATTTGATGTGCTGAGAGTCATGGAATTTCGAAACGTGAATTCCCAAAGGAAGAGAAGGAGCATTGCCAGGTCAAGAGGGAAAAGAGCCAGATTTTGGCACACTTGATATCGAGATTACGGGATTTGGCATTCCGGGGATCCCGTAGACATAAGGTCAGAGCATTTCGGCATCGAAAAACCCAAAATCGCAAAAGGAGGAGGAAGCCAGGACACGGGTATTTTCGGCATTCCGAAAATCGGCTTTTCGAAAGTCTTGAGGATAGGAATTTGGGCGCTTTGCATCGATGAACCCCAAGAGGACTGTGGTCATATGAAGAGTGGTCACATGGACCAAAGATATGGCCCAGGGGGCTAATCGCCTTTGAGCACTATTTCGGCATTTCGGCATTTTGGGGATCGGGGGATCGAGAAGGCAGAGGTTCTCGACATTAGGACTCAAGAAGTCCTGAAACCCAAAATTCCATTTCGGGAAAAGGTTGCGGTCGTGCTGAGGCCATGTGCAGATGAAAGCTTGTGCCTGTTGCATACTTGTGCAGGTGCAGTTTAACGAAGGGCCCATGGATCGAATATTGAGGTTTCGATAGGGATCCGAAGGAGCCATTTTGGCTCAGAGGTGAATTCATGAATGATCCTTAGACTGGGAGGTCATGCAGAACCTACTGAGGTAGGGGGGGGTCTACATCAAAGTGGTATCAGAGCTAAATATTTGTTTATATATTTCAAGTAGAGGAAGCAAGAGAAGGAAAAACTCTGGTACACATTAGTTTGGTATCAGAGGCAGCTTGCAGAGATAGGCAGAAGAAGGAATAGTAATGGAACTCTGTGGTGATTGTTTGCAGGTATGATGCAGTCAAGAAGATAGTCTGGTCGACTGTAGGGAACGCTGGAAGCACTCAGGGTTGCGAAGTGACAGCAACAAATTTACCAGGAGGGAAAATTGAAGCTAGGAATATGGCTACTGAAGGCCATGAACGCGATGGGAAGAAGATCCATTAGAAGAAGAGTAATAATGCGATGGAAAAAGAGTTCACCGAGATCAGAGCGAGGATGGATGAACTTGCATTGCGAATGCAGCGAAATGCTAAGTCGAGATGGGTATCTGAATGGCCCATGAGGATGAAAGAAAAATGGCCAATCAGGGAATTGATGGCCAAAAGACAATAGAGGTTGTTGAAAATATGGTTGAGGCATGCTGAAAACCTCAATAGACCAGAGGAGAAAATGGTTCAGGTGTGTGAACCAGAGGATGGGAGGAACCTCAATAGTGAGGATGACATGGGATCATCTAAAGATCTCAAAGACTACCAAGAGGGAAGAACAAAAATTTCCAATTGCCAGGAGGGCAATGAGATGAGATCACTGCAGGATCTCATAGACTGCCAGGAGGGCAACAGAGAAATCCCATATTGCCAGATGGGCAAGGGAGAGAAAATGAGGCCATGTGAGAATCTCATGAACTCAAGAGTGAGTTCAGATCAGCAAGGAGTGCTGACAAGTGAAGATCCAGGTGGTTTTATGAGTCATGTGAATGAAGATGATGACAAGTTAAAAACTTGCACCATCTAGAAGGAGGATCAGAGGAATCTTCTAATCATTGGAGGAATTGAAATATTCCTTCCACTTAGCTCAGTTAGGGCTAAAACATGTGTTGCAAATGCAACAACAGTAGAAGGACAGCCAACAGAGACTGTCATGGAAGAAGAAGCATTGGAGAAGATGTTAGAGGCTTCCCAAGTAGCAGAAGAAGAAGAGCATTCCGAGGAATGGCTCAAAATTTTCATCCAGGAAGTTGAAACAAATGTAGCATTGGAGCTTGTAGCAAAAGAAGCTGAAGAAGAGACAGACAACATGAGTCTTGCTGATCTGTACGAAGAGATTGAAGCCCCAGAGAGAAGGGTGAAGGTGCATAGCTTGCACATCCAACAAGTGCTAGGAGGGCATTGGATTCTCCATCTGATTGAGAAGGAAAAAAGAGTTAATCCCTTAGATTTCTAAGCAACAGAGAATCTCAGGATAGATAGCACCTTTGTGTGTAGAGACTCTACAAGGAGTGTAGAAGTCGAGAAACCTTTCAATATTTTAGAGAAAGAAAGATCAGGAGGGACAACATCCTTAGAACACAGGCGAGACCCAAATTCACAGGGTTTGCAAAGGAGACAAAGGCTGAGGTCTTTGATAAGTTGAATTCTTCCCAGGTTCAGGAAGAAACAGAAGCTCACCAGAGGGAGCACAACTGTCATCATATTAGGCCGAAGAGGATATCTGGACCGTTGCAGGTTTACATCCAAGTAGCAACAGAAGGAGAGCACATAGGAAGAATAGATCTGGGCCGTCAGATCTTGCATAGATATTCAATAGCCATCGGATCCAGGAGGAGTTCCATGAGGTTTAATCCTCATATGCAAAGGAGAGGAGCCATCATATTTTGGCATTTTGGAAATCCCGATGACAAGAGATCGGGGCACTTCACAGTGAAAGTCCCGAAACAGTGAGAGGATCATGGTCCTCTGTTTGTGGGAGGATGTGTGGCGGACATCCGGAAGCCCACCGAGAATCCGCATTTCGGCACATCGGGGTTTCGGATACTAGAAAGTCAAAGGACCAAGGATTGGTCATGGAGGATTCGCGAAATCATGAATCCTGAAGTCCTGAAAAGTGCATACAATTGAGATTTCAAGGAAATACCCGAAAAGGACTATTTCGGTAATTCGGCTACCAGAAGATGCAGAGGTAAGAGTTCGGAACTCTTGACCCATAAAATAATGAAAGGACCTGAGCCATTGGATCATGAGAGGTTGTGAGCCATTGATCTTTCTCAGGAGAAGGAGGACCAGAGTTTCAAGATTTCAGTACTTCGGTATTTCGGCTACAGGGAGTATGAGAGGATAGCAAAGATTTGATGTGCTAAGAGTCACAAAATTCTGAAAAGTGAATTCCTAAAGGCAGAGAAGGAGCATTGCCAGGTCAAGAGGGAAAAGAGACAGATTTCAACACACTTGATATTGAGATTTCGGGATTCAACATTCTGGGGATCCCGTAGACATAAGGTCGGAGCATTTCGGCATCAGAAAACCTGAAATCGCGAAAGGAGGAGGAAGTCGGGACACAAGTATTTCGACATTCTGGAAATCGGATTTTCAGAAGTCTTGAGGACAGGAAGCTGGGGACTTTGCGTCGATGAACCCCAAGAGGAATGTGGTCATATGAAGAGTGGTCACATGGACCAAAGATATGGCCCAGGGGGATAATCGCTATTGAGCACTATTTTGACATTTCGACATTTCGGGGATCGGGGGATCGAGAAGGCAGAGGTTCTTGACAACAGGACTCAAGAAGTCCTGAAACCCAAAATTCCATTTCAGGAAAAGGTCATGGTTGTGTTGAGGTCATGTGTAGATGAAAGCTCGCACCTGTTGCATACTTGTGCAGGTGGAGTTTCACGAAGGACCTGTGGATCGAATATTGAGGTTCTGATCGGGATCCGAAGGAGCCATTTCGGCTCAGAGGTGAATTCATGAACGATCCTTAGACCGGGAGGTCATACAGAACCTGCTGAGGTAGGGGGGGGGGGTCTACATGATTATGCTGCAGAAATATCTACTTGACTGACTTAACTTGTGGGAGTTGGGATACCCAGCTCGGTGAGGAGTGGTAGCTCGGCCTTACGAGGTGAGCTGGGAGCTAGTCGAAATCTCGGGATAGTGAGTGTGTGGACCCTTTGTGGCTCGAGGGGCTAAGGGGGAAGAAGAGTACCCCTAGCATTGGCTGGGAGGTACCGATGAAGTCTCAATGGTCGGTGAGCAGGAGTTGCATGGAGTGTGTGGGATGTCATTCAGAGCGAGCGATCAAGCAACAACACACTCTCTTGATTTTTGTATGGTAGAATGTATTAGGACTTATGCTTGGATCTACTTATTTAATGGAAAAGTAAAATGATATTATTTTTTTTTAAATTTGATGACTGAAACTTTCCTTAGCCTAGCTTGATGGTTGTTGACTCCCATGGCCTTCATTTTCCTGCATGTCTTGACCACCTTGTTGTGTTGATTGTGACCTTCGTGGTTTTTTAGCCTTCATCCCTAGCTCACCAGTCCTCGCCCAAGTAGTCAGCCAAGAGCCTGATATACATTCGATGCCTTAACGTTAAAAGACCTATGGATCTCAATGCCTTGCTTTTCTGTGCGAGGATGATGAATGAAGGACAAACCTGTTAGTCGTCTACCCTTGATGTTTGTCCCTGAATGATTGTTGATTCCGCCATCTGGAAACGGCCTCTACGTGTGGATTATTTGGTGTCCTAGTTGGTTTTATCTATGCCTTCACTGATAGAACCCCTGCAACCATTCCAGGACCCTTCCCATTGGATCCTTGCGTTCCTCTTACTGATGTCTGCGTTGTTTGGTATTCTGGCAATGGAAAAATGTTTTTTTTTTTATTTGTTATTCCTGTCTGCGTTGTATGGGTATTCTGGCAATGGAAAAACGATTTGATTCTCTATTTGCAATTTTTATTTGTGTCCTGGAATAGAAAAACGTTTTTGTGCTTTTCTTGTCTGCATTTTTCCCCTTGGTTACTACAGTAATTTCCTGTTATTAAATGACAGGAAAAATGAAATCCCCTTCTGATGTGATGGCACAACAAATCTCTTGTTATTTATTGACAGGAAAAACGAAATCTCCTTCTGATGTGATGGCACAATGAATTTATTGTTATTTAATGACAGGAAAAATGAAATCCCCTTTTGGTGTGATGGCACAACGAATTTCTTGTTATTTAATGACGGGAAAAATGAAATCCCCTTCTGGTGTGATGGTACAACAAATTGCTTCTTATTTAATGAAAGGAAAAATGAAATCCCCTTCTGGTGTGATGGTACAATGTTTTGTTTATCATTTCATGACAGAAAATAGGTAATTTCCTTCGGGTGCGTTTGCACCACGATTTTGCCATCTAAAATTGTGACTGTGTTGCTGTAGAATTTACCCACAACTTTGCCTTTAGAATGTTGTCAGAGCTTGTTGTAATTGCCACTTTTTTTCTTTTAAGGGTTCACATAGATTGTTGTTGAAATGCCCACGGTTTTCGCCCAATAAATGTGCCTCAGTTGTTGTTATTTTACCACGATTTTGGTTACCCAGATTTTATTACCACAACTCCTACTGTCACGAATCTACCTCCTTGTTGTTACCATGAATTGGAACCACAACTTTATTCCAACAATGAAATATTATTATTACCAAATACGAATTTCATTGATGGCACTTCATTTTAAATGTACAACCACTAGCTTGATGACATCACGAATGTAATTCTGGCACTGTAATTTTAATTACTGACAAGTGTGAATTTATACTTCATTTACTGTTACATAGATTTCATTCATTACTGTTACACCATTTTTATTACCATGACATGCCATTAAGGATGGTTGTGTTTACTTCCTTAAGGACCACGTTTTTCCATCAAATTGTTGATTGAGTTTGTTGTAATATGACCATGAGTTGATCCTTCTGCGGTTGTATTGTCCTTCTTTCTCCAGCAATTTGACTGTACCCAGCATCCTCGCTGCAAACATTAATTGCTACAGTGATGTTGTTAGTCAAGCGGTCTCCTTCTTTATGTGAATAGACCGTTAGATATTGATATAGTTACTATAGATAGATGACATGTGTAATTAATTGTTTACCAGTGTCATATTTAGCATTCTGCTTTGATATAGCTAATGTGGTTATATATATCGTTAAGTGATAGTTAGATTGTAATTTGGGGATTATTTTAGGATTGGCCATTTAGATTATGATTAATGGATAAATGAGATTAGTGAGTAATGCCCCAAGTAGAGATTTAGCTTGCTAAGTTAAGGCAATACCATATTAATTGTCAATGTCATATAATTTGATTAAATGTATTACTTTCAAGGCAATACTGTAATAGTATAGAGAGTAAATGTTATATCTCTTTCAATCCAATCACCATGTTACGATATTAAGTTTAATGCCTAGCCTCTGATATTTTCTCTACTGATCATTTAGTGGAATGACCAGTTCTACCAGTTAAATGTTATATAGTAACAAGTGTTAATGTCTTACACGTCATTCCCAACCATGATTGCATTAAGGATTAAATTGATGGTACATTGATGACCCAACTATGATTTAGACTTGCTCACTTGATACACTTTTAAATGTTAATTTAGATTGTCGTACATCGACCTAATTGCAATCAGACTTGTTGATTTTTATGTTAATATAGAATTGTAATTTATGGACTAATTGAATTTGACTTACTATTGGATGAGTAACCGATGTTAAACACAATGGTCAATTGGACCATTTTAGACGTAATTAATTTTGGGTTGCTAGGATGATTGTCCTTAGCTTAGTAGGCTTGGTCTGCTTGTGTCGGGCGAGATGTAGACACCTCCTTGTTCCTTAGAACAGTCGCTATCCCTGAGACCTTAAATGGTCAAAATCAATGGGAACCTGGGCTTGAGTGTTGCTTATGTGTCCTGGAGGTCCTAACCATTGCAGGGTAGGACGGTCGGGTATTCATTCTTATTTTTCGTCGGTTGAATGTCGTACATTGCTTCCAGGTGCTTGGTGTGCTTTTATGTTAGGTCGTTATGTTGTTGCTGCATGAGTTGCATGTGTTGTGTCATCGTCGTGTTGTGATGTTGAGTATAATATCATTATTACCTTCCTACACACAAAAAAATAAAAAATAAAATTTAACGGTGCTTTTACTGGTTATACATCGTAGGAGTCGTACCAGATGGGGATGTTACATGTGGTATCAGAGCGGGTTCGACCCACGACTTGGGATCGCTACGACTTTCGTGATATGATTAGATTATAATGTTACTAATTGAGTTGACTTGTATTCGTGCAGGTAATCATGGTTAGAGGATGTCGAAGAGGCATATGACGGGGTGCTAGGGGAGGAGGCGCAACACCTCCATTAGCATCCACGCCTGAGGGATCTAACACCCAGGGAGACGAGCAGGTTATCGGACAGGAGTAGATAGCAGTTGGTGATGTGGTCAGAATGATGAGATATTTTCAACACATGTCGGAGGCACTGATCAGCCGTTTGGACAGAGATGAGGCCAGGGTGCTGACATCCACAGAGGTTCCACCACGTTCCCTAGTCGGTACTGGTAGCATTCATCGTGAACTCAAGAAGGTCAAATTTCTTGAGTTCTCTGGTGCCCTGGACAACGCAGCCATCGAGGCATGGTTGGAGAACATGGCGATGTGATTCGCACTTCGTGATTATACCTCCAACATGAAGGTCCACATGGCGGTCTTTCAACTGAAGGGGAGCACTCTTCTATGGTGGAAGACACTCCTACTATAGCTGAAAGTGGCTGTCGAAGATGTGCCATGGGAACTGTTCGAGGAACGGTTATGAGGGAAGTACCTTTCAGAGGAATTCATTGAGAATCAACTCAATGAGTTCAATGCCTTATGAAAGGGCAACTGTATGTTGCCTGAGTACGAGGCCCATTTTATGGAGCTTCTTCGGTATGCTCCACACATTAACACTGAGAAACTTAAGGTCAATAAGTTTGTGTTTGTCCTTAATGACAACATATGTGCAAAGGTCAGGATTTTGATGCCTCAAACCTTGTATGATATCGTCCAAAAGGCCCTCATAGTAGAGGAGGATCTTATCAGTGGGGGTCAGACTAGGACTCCAGTGAGACCAGCAGGGCAGGTGTCATCTGGAGCACAGTAGCATCAGACACCAGCCAGAAATACGTCGGGATGTCGTGGATTCCAGAGGGCATCCACTTTCACTACTGATGCAACCTTCCCCTCTCCTTGGAGAATGATCGCTCTCACCAGGACCTTCTCAAATCTCTAGCCCGAAGAGCGTCAAAGCTCATCTAATTCCCCGTTGGGAATTCTTCACCCACAACACTCTCCAATGATCTCCCTTAACAGTCGGGAAATCGGAATTCGGGAAATCAAAATTAGCGTTGACGCTTCCGTTCCTGAAATGTCGCGATTCACTTACCCCACAAATCTTCGAACCCCGAACTTCGATACGCACGTGCGCTTCCTCTTTGCCACGTCACCTCTGCTCTCCATGCTATCGGGAATAACGTGATCACGATTTTACCCGTCGCAATTCCTTTGCACCGAGAAGTTCCGAATGTCGAATCCCGACTCTCCAAGATCGTGTGCCACCTGTCCCTATAGTGATCAACGGCTCCAACGGCTTCGGGAAATCGCTACTCACGATTTCAGCAAATGTGAAACTTTTGCCTCTGTAAAACCCGATAAGACAAATCCTGGTGGCTCTGGGTTCCTTCCTGTGCCTAAGGTATGAATCCCTCGCAACTCCTCCAAGATCTGACGGTCGACGGGTTTTCGCGAATCTTCCCTGCGAGAACTGACCGTCGATTCTTCCTCCTGGAGGAATTCCTTCCACTCTAAAGCTTCGACCTGTTCGAACCTTCTCCTGGGTCCGTCTCCATAGTATCACGAGGAACTATCCTTCCTGAGCTTGTCAACTCTGACTCCTTCAGAGACTTGGCACACACTCTTGTGCTCGACCTCAACAACTCTCAAGCGTTGAGTCTTCCTCGACTCCGCGCGCTCACCTGCAGCAGCAGTCTTAATCTCCTTTCACTCAGAATCGCAACTCTGAGTCTTCGTCCAGCTTGCACACGTCTTGCACGGCTCCAGTGCCAAATCTTCACTTCTGAGAGCTTAGAACAAAAGTTATCCCTATCTGAACCCTGCAGTCACGCACTCCTTGTGGACAAATTCCACTGCACTCCTTGCAAGAATTCTCTGGTTCAGTATAGAGAAACAATTGAAACTAATTTCCTACTCTCATAGATTTCAATTCAACTCTGAAATCACATACACATCATATCAAAGCAAGTGCATAACTAGAAGCAAATACTCATAAGCGTAATATCAACAATACACAGAGAATAAAACATCCATGGAATTGAATCAAAGCTTTTCTATTAATTCAATATCTGTACATGGTGGTTCTTCACAAATTCTCTGCTTGCTCTCTCTTCTGAATGCTGCTAATGTTACAATGATACAAAGGAGGGTGTCTATATCCGTTTTCCCTCACAATTCTAAAACTATCCAATCGAGAATTAAATATCCTATCTACCTGCATTAAATTTATTAAATGCCTTCCTATCTAATAAGGACGAGAGATTAAAGGCTCAAGGTCCATTTACAATGTACAAGTGCGCTTCTTTATGAATGAATTCAATAAAGAGCGGTGCAACAACTCCCAAGTATTTCAAAATATGTGCTGGCTTGCTTGTCTTGGACGAAGCTCCTTGATGAGTTGGCGATGCTCCTGCATCAACTACACCTCGACAACTGACACCTCAACAGCGGACACCTTATCGGGGACCACAACATCAACATCAGTGTCGACCGCAACAATAGCAGTTTAGGCCTGTTCAGCAGAACAGACCAGGATTCCAGGCCGGTGGGCCATCATCTTCTACTTCGGGTACCAGGACTACTGGGCTGAAGAAGGGGTGTTGGACGTGTGGGGAGCCACACTACCAGTGCGACTTCCTGGTGGAGAGGACTAGAGTGTCCAGATCAGCTGGACCCACTACCATGGGAGATATGGGCAAGGCCCATTAGATTCATGCAGTGGTGAATAACCGCGAGGAAAATCATCAACTGACTATGCTCGAGATGACAGGTACCATCACTGACCAGACCCTTAGTAGTTTTATAGATCCCAGTGCTACTGAGAGTTTCGTTTCTAGTGCAGCGCTAAAAAGGATTAAGGTAAAGGCAGTCAAACATGATGAGTTTATCTTTGTAGAGATGGCTTCGGGGTCCAAAAAAAAGGTTGGAGGAAAGGTTACGGGCTGTATCCTTAACCTAGGAGAGTTTGTCACAAGGGCCAACCTGTACGTCACAATCTTAGGATCTTATGATGTCATAATTGGTATGGACTGGTTGGAATCGCATGAGGTGATAATCAACTGTAAGATGAAATGGTTGAGCTTGGTCGATGATGAGGGACAGAGACATGTGATTGTAGGACAGAACCAGGGATTTTCCTTGAGGTTCATCTCTTCCTTGTAGCTATGGAAGAGAATGCGCAAGGGGTGCAAGATTTATGCGATCCTTGTGTTAAACGAGAAGGGATTAACAAAAGGTTTAGAACACCTTTGAGTGGCGAGAGAGTTTGTAGACATATTTCCATAGGAGTTACCTAGGATGCTGCTAGACAGGGAATTGGATTTCACTATAGACCTAAAACCGGGAACTGAACCGATAGAGAGAACACCTTATCGGATGTCGACCCCGGAATTACAAGAGTTAAGAATGAAACTAAAAGAATTGTTGGACCTGGGACTGATACGTCCAAGTGTGTCACCGTGGGGTGCACCTATTATTTTCATACGAAAGAAGGATGGGTTGTGGAGGCTTTGCATTGACTATCATCAATTGAACAAGGCCATGATCAAGAATCAATATCCATTGCCAAGGATTAATGATTTGTTCGATCAAATGAAGGGCACAACGATGTTCTCAAAGATCGATTTGCGATCAATGTATCACCAGTTACGGATTAAGGAAAATGGCATCCCTAAGACCACCTTTAAGATGAGGTTGGGACACTACGAGTTTACTATTTTACCGTTTGGACTGACAAACTCCCCAGGGGTATTTATGAGTTTGATGAATGGGGTGTTCCATGAGTACTTGGACAAACTAAGTATTCATTGATGATATTTTGATTTACTCTTGGATGACAAAGGAGCATGATGAACACTTGCACTTGGTACTACAGTGTCTGCGAGAGCACAAATTGTATGGGAAGTTATCCAAATGCTCATTTTATTAATCGAAGATCCACTACTTAGGGCACGTCATCTCCGATGAAGGTATCGTTGTGGATCTAGAGAAGGTCGAGGCCATTATGGAATGGCCTATGCCAATGAATGTCCCGAAAGTGCATAGCTTCATGGGTTTAGAAGGATACTATCGATGGTTCATCGAGGGGTTTTCGAAGATAGAAAATCCGATCACGGAATTGCAGAAGAAAACCAAGAAGTTTGTTTGGACCGAGAAATGCGCAGAAGAATTTCGGAGGCTCAAGAAGTTGTTGACAACAACATCGATACTAAAGGTCCCTGACATGGACGCGAACTTCTTGGTATGCACTGACGCATCCAAGGAAGGCTTAGGTAGAGTCTTGATGCAAGATAGATGAGCAATTTCTTACATTTCGAGGAAATTGAGAAGACATGAGGAGAACAACGCGACGCACGATTTGGAGTTGTTAGCCATCGTATATGCCTTGATGTTTTGGAGACACTACCTTGTTGGATGAAAATTTGAACTAAAGACTGACCATTGTGGACTACAACACATATTTATGCAAAGTGATCTGAACGCACGACAACGACGTTGATCGAAATTGCTTAGCGAGTATGACTTTGAGATTACTTACATAAAAGGAACAATGAACTGAGTGGAAGATGCATTGAGTCGGAGACCATGCATCTTTTTGGTTCTGCCTCTTCGGATGAATCTGCATGAAAAGATTCTAACTTTACAGCGTGATGATGACTGGTACAAAGAGGTTGAGGGTTTTATCAGACAAAACACAATGATGGTACCACGATTTAAAGGATTTTCATTTGATAACAATGGATTATTGAGGTTTAAAAATTAGATCTACATATCGTCGAACGACGAGTTGAGGATGTTGATCCTGAATGAGGCTCATAGAGTAGTTTACATGGCTCACCCGGGAGTCACGAAGATGAGGGAAGACCTTAAAACCTTATTCTTTTGGAAGGGAATGAAGGCCAACATAGTCAACTATGTGGCTATATGTCTAGAATGTCAACAGGTAAAGGCTGAACATAGACACCCAGCAGGATTACTACAACCTCACGCTATTCTAGAATCAAAATGGGAGGTTATTTTGATGGATTTTATTGTTGGATTGCCACTGACGGCAAGGAGACATGACTCGATTTTCGTAGTAGTAGACACTCTGACGAAGAGTGCTCACTTTATTCCTGTGTGTACGACGTATTAGGAACCTGACATAGCTAGAGTTTTCATCAGTGAGATTGTGAGGCTGCATGGCGTGCCCAAGAGGATTATATCCGATCGAGGATCAGTGTTTACTGGATGATTTTGGATGAGTTTCCAAGAGGCCTTGGGAACCCAACTTAACTTTGGTACTGCATATCACCCAGAGACTGACGGGCATACCAAACAAATGAACCAAACCTTGGAGGACATGTTGCGCATGTATTTGATGGACCAACAAAAGCGTTGGGAAGAATTCTTGCCACTAGTGGAGTTCGCTTACAACAACAGTTACCAGAGCACCATTAAGATGGCACCTTTTGAGTTTCTTTACAGGCGACTATGTTGGATGCCTTTGAGTTGGGATCGACTTGAGGATAGGGTCCTGGTAGGACCAGAAGCGATCCAAGAAATGGAAGAGAAAATGTAAACAATAAGACAAAGGATTAAAGAAGTGTAGGATCGACAGAAAAGTTATGCCGATGCACACCGTGTCGACCGTAGTTACTGTTGGAGCATAACCCTAACTTACATTAGTTTATACCTAAATTAGACTCCTATATCTTGGTTCATACATTCATTTACACTTTATTTCACCTAGTTTGGCCACATAGAGAAGAAGGGTGCCTCATCCCTAGATTTTAGGGAAAACTACTAATTTTAGATCAAGACTTAACTCTCGGTTCTTGATTTTCTTGATTTATTCATGATTTATCCCAACTACCCCATGAAAAAACTCATCTATTATTGGGGAATTCACACCTCCTCTCCGAGTGAGAGATTTATTCCTTAATTAATTATTTTTGTCGTTACTATTATTAGTAACTACTATTTCGGGTCAATTAAGTGAGTTGGAACTGCTTCTCTTGTCAGTTAAGTGAGCTTAAGTGAGATAATGTGCATCACTTGACTCTTGTGGACATTAATGAGTGTGTTACATGTATCTTTAGTGGTATAGGTCAAACTATGCGGTCTCCCATAGCTTATGACACCTATTTTAGCTATTTCTAGCTTTTTTTTACTAGAATTTCTATGTTGGAAATTCTATATATTCACCTCCTCTCATATTTTTGAGGATGGTTTCTCATGTATATTCATTTTTTATGAATATAATTCTCTGATTTATGGAGAAAAAACTTTCTCTTATCTCTTGAATATCATAAAATTGTTTGTGTTCAATTTAACTAGAATTCTAGATCTATCGGGGTTTCTGCAGGAATTCTACATGGTATCAGAGCTAGATTGAATCTAGTGGATTGTACATGGTTTTATTTGCAGGTATAGATCATCAGGAGGTGTAGAAAGTAGCAATGGATCATCTCTCTCATCCCACAAAACTCATTCTAAATCCTTTCAATTACTTTGAATGGAAGACAAAGATCTCTATGCTCCTTCGAAGCAAAGGGCTTTACCGGGTAACAATGGGAACGGAGAAAGAAATGACTACTGCAGCGGAGAAGATAAAGTATTTAAATAAATTAGATGAAGCAATTGGGATGATATGCCTATCAATTTCCAGAGATCTCCTCTTTCATGTCAGTAGAGCCACTACTCTCGATGTGGTCTAGACCACGTTGGAAGGACTATTCAGCAAGAAGGATGCAATGAGAGTGCATCAACTAGAGAATGAACTCATACCCCTAAGTCCAATTCATGTCAGAAACCTGCAAGAATTCTTCACAAATTTCAAATCCCTCCTCATTGAACTTAATCCATGTGGAGTCACGAAAGAGGAAGAACAACTCATCCTTTCAATTCTCTCAAAATTAGGCTCGGAATATTCTGTATTTGTGTCGTCTTTTCAAGCATCAAAATTGACTCAGGAAAAATGGAAAATGCCTCCATTGAATGATTTAATTGTAGAATTGACTCAAGATCAAGCTAAGTTATTCCAAATGGGTGCTATAAAGCATTCCAAGAACCAAACACTTGTTGCTACTAATGCTCCAAAGAGCAGTGGAAAAGACAAGAAAAAAGGAACGAGTAAATTTCGTGAATCAGAGAAGGAGAGATCCACACAATCTTCAGATAACTCTTCTGAGCCTAAGGGTAAGAAGAAGAAGGAAAGAAAAATTTTCAGCTATTATTCCAAATGTTTTCATCCTGAAGAAAATTGCATAAGGAAGACTATCGATGAGATGGCTAAGCAATTGCAGCAACACAATCTCACGGTGCCCGAAAATGAAAAGAAGAAAGATGATAATAGAACGGGAGGGAGAGCACGCGATGGTGATGCCTTAATGTCTGTCACATCCACTCCATCATCTTGGATCCTTGATTCAGGTGCATCAAACCATATGGCTGCATAAAAATATGAATTTTCCTCCATCGAAGAAAGCACCAGATCCCCAATTTACTTGGAAGATGCCACACCCGCAAAGGTGTGTGGAGAAGGAATTGTTGATCTTGAAGGGGGATGCTTCACAAATGTGATTCATGTTCCCTCACTGTCTACAAATATTCTCTCAATATATCATATCTCTCATTTTTTCTCTGTAAGGAAGGTGGAGTTCACTCCGGACTCCACAATGATTACCGACATTTCCACAGGCTCACAACTTGCACATGGAATTGCAGATCACGGTTCTCGTTTGTATTTCTTCTCCCACTTTGTTCCTAAATCTATTAGCACTATATTTATGTCACAATATAATGATATCAGTAGGTTATGGCATGAAATATTTGGCCATCTAAACTATAATTACTTGCATCAACTCAACAAGGAAAACATGGTAGAAGGATTGCCAACTATTAAATTCACAAGCGGTGTATGTCAAGGATGCATTCTTGGCAAGCATCAGAGAAAAAGTTTGACAAAGGGAAGGCACAAAGATATTATTCACCTCTTGGGATTATTCATAGTGACATCATGGGCCCATTCCCATAGCCTTCAATCAGTAAGGCTCGATATGTACTCATCTTCATAGATGATTTCTCTCGCTTTACTTGGGTATTTTTTTTGAAATTAAAATCGGAAGTATTTGAATGCCTTATAGAATTTAAAGCACTTGCTGAGAATGAGTCTGGGTGTAAG
>JZKD02S1098952.1:0-13072 GCA_000966675.3 Picea glauca | reverse complement strand
TCTCATTTTAGGATTACCGTAACCAGAGGTGAAGAATCCAAAAATTTTATTTTGCAATGGCGCTCCCTCCTGTCTCCCGCTTGCTAACCGTGAATACCTCACCGGTACCTCCCAGCCAATGCTATGGGTACTCTTCTCCACCTTATCCCCCCGAGCTTCAAAGGGGCCACACACACAGAACCAGAAAAAAATCTAACTCCAAGCTCGCCTTGCAAGGTCGATCTACCACTCTCTTTTTCGAGCTGGGTATCCCAACTCCCACAAGAAAAATAAGTCAAATAAATTTTGGTAGCATAACCTTACTCATACCAGTCATGATCCATTCCTCTTTGCAGCCATTACTTTTATAGATTTTTTCTAAGTGACCACTTTCCATTTGCATGTTTATTTCATTTTATTAAAAATTAATTAGGAAATACTATCCCTCGTACAGTTGTCACCCGATCCCTTAGTTGCACTAGAAATTCACTTATTTAATTTAATTAAATGTCAATTTCCCTCACCCATCCTAAAAGCACTCCTAAAAACACTCCTTGTTGTCCCTTTATTCCCTCTATTTCCTTTTTAACGACTGGCGCCTTTCTAAAACTTAGTTGTGTTTCATTTAGGAAAGTTTGTTAGTTAGACTAGACTAGATTATTTTCTATGTTTCCACATTCCTTTTGACATTCATTTCCTTTCTTGTCTAAGTTCCAATTTAGCATGTCTTGCACATAATCAATAATTAAATATTTAGATAAAATATTTCTCTTTTAATTCTTAACTTGATTTTTATTCACCCCCCTTTTATTAATTGATTATTTAGTTTTTAGTCTTCTTATCCTATTTAGACCTAGGCTTAATTTTTAAATAGGCTTAGAATTTTTAAGGGAATTTTATAATTAATAAAAATTACTCATTTAATATTTATTTTAAGGCCAACCTTGTCAAAACAATTATTTTTTTCTAGGCACCTAGGTTCTTTGAATCACCTTTATTAAAATTGCGACGTGCCCTTCAAGACGCACTACGTGCTCCAAGGGTGCCACTCGCCTTTGACTAATTTTGGTAGTTGTCCAACCCTTGGAGTCAATACTCTATTAGGAGACCTTGTGAGAGACTAAGTGCCTCTAAGGAATAAGGACCCTGCCTTATTGTGTGCCCCTTAGAATCTTCATGAGGGATTGTCTCATTCTGCCCTCACGACATCGTGGATCTCTCAAAAAGGGTAATCATTAACCTACAATTCGAGCCACGATGAGAGTGCTAGTAGGTTATGGCAGGGATGCTGCCACACCTCTCCCTCAATACCTAGTTGTTGTGCATGGCCCCTTTACTCTTTATGTGAGTCTGATTAGCAAGCAATCATTAGCCTGCATCCATCAATGAAACATTGTCAATGATCCATAACAACATCATAATATACCCGATCATATGTCACATATGCATAAATAAAAATACTCAAACCATATACAGTCCCCTTCCTGACTCAATCCATAGTCCAAGGAGGTCCATTGATGCTATCGACATCCTCTATCTATCAAGTGTCCTGCACACTTAGGAGAAACCTGTCAATAACACCTATCTATACATAGATATCGAATAACATAACATCATAATCCATAAGAATCATCATCACAATCCATAAGCGAAATAGACAACCATATACAAAACCGAATCACTTGCATGCAAGTGTCCTCAAAGAATAATTCAAATCATGTGTGCGCAAGAGTGTGATGTTACATAAATGGGACACTAATGATCCCACTAGTTAGTGTGAGATATATCGATATGGATGTATATGTTCATAGAAATCTTATTATTATGACGATTTGTTCATATTTACTCTAGTTTATCTCTACTACTCACACAGTTATTATGGTTTTGATGATTCCATTTTGATGATGAGGCTATAGTTGCAACAAGTTTGGTAATAGTTTTGATTATATACAACTATAATTTCACTTTAATTTGTACAAGCCCGCAAAAATAGATTGTGAGTATGATTGCATATGCAACAATAATATAACATGGTTTGTTGATGTTGTCTTATTGGTTTACTGGTTGAATATGGCGTGACAACCTTCATTTATACTTACTTTACTTTATGATATGGTATACATAAAAAAAAACATTCATCTTGATGAAAACATGTGTATGTGCACAATTGTTCTATCCTAGAACTATTGGTGAAAAAAACTATTGGCATCATGGAGCTATAAGATCAAGACCTATGTGTAAATGCATGCATATGAAAATATTGCTAAGTATGAAGACCAATGGTCTCAATCCTATCCAAAGGTTGATAAATATGAAATACATAGCAACTTTGGGTTTGGAAAACATTGATGATATGATGTAATATACCTACCAAATAAGATCTCATTGGGATAGTCAACAACCAAAGCATGCGATGTTAATGGTGTCACATGTCACTTAGTACTAGGCATTGAAACTACGGTTAATTGCCATATGTCCATGCATTGTACATCAAGTTATATCAACCTTCAATCCCGATCCAATGGTGGGAATGAAAGCTTATAGTTTGAATGACATTTATTCTATTTTTATTTGGTTATTTTGACCTTGCCCTTGGTGCTTTGGTAAAGCTTAACCTGCATAGTAATAGTGTTTGGAGGCTAAAAGGGTGTCTCTACCCTTTCCTTTTCACATGGTTTTGGTTGTTATTGGTGGGTACCCTTTTCATTACTCTTGTGGGTGGTTTGAAATCTTGGATTATTCAGTCAACAATAGCCCTCCTTTGCTTATTTCATGGGAATTACACCTCTGTTAGTGAGGGTCGAGTTCGATTCAATAAAAAAGAGTTGGCAAGGGTGTGTTTGTATGAAACCAAAACAATTTCATGTTGGTTTGATGCTTATGGTGGTAGTATATCTATGGAGGAAAAAATCACAATATATTTGACACTAAACGTGGGTGATTCTAGCAAGGTAAACTCTATCCATAGAAATAAAATTTGTTTTTCCCGTGTTGCATGGAATTCAGTGATTTGTAAATTAGATAACTATTGTATATTTCTTGGACCTCTATTTCAAAATCATTTATTCCTTGATCATCCTTGACATTAACCCATTTCATGTATAATTGTTTATGATGTATGTGTTTGCAATGCTAGGGGATGCAAAGGCCAAGCCAACACTTGACATTTTTCAATGTTGGTTATTATGTTGAGTGCATGATTAAGTAGTGGCATATGTCTTACTGTTGTGGTTTGTAGTGTGAATTTTGAATCTCGAACTCACAAACTTATTATACCAACACTCAATGCAAAGACTAAACACATGTTTTGGTTAAACTCACCCTTTTGAACTATACTGCGATACAATAGAAAGCCCAAAGGCCCTTCTCATTTGTTTTCCTACCTGTATCATCTAACCCGTACATATTTTTGAAGTCTATCGGAAACCCTCATAAACAATGGTTGAACCTATGCATGTTGGTGGTGACTATGATCAAATCGTTTTACCCAACACTAGATATAGTTGGTGTTTATATTTGATATTATATAAACTCTATGAAAATATCATTGGAACTTGTATTCACAACATGAGTTGGGTCGATGATAGGATTTTGTTTATGCAAGTAGAAGATAGTGTGATCATTGCCATGTTTAACTAGTTTATATATCTCAAATTGTTAGAAGTTTACATGCACAAACCATTCATTAATGAACACCAACTCTTTGTTTCTAATCAATCAATATTATATCAACATATATTTTAAGTGTTTGGGAAGTAATAATTGTATTTTTAGTTATATAAAATTAACAATTTTTTTAATATTATAATTTAATAATAATTGTACCTTGTTTAATCATTTTTTTATCTTTTATTATTTTTGCTTAACCAATTCTAAAATTCTTATGAATATTAAAGATAATGACTATAACATCTCTTTCGTTAATATACGTTTTACTATAAACTTTTTGCATAAATAAAATATTTTTTTATTATGGTATATTTAATGTATATTCTTCATCAAGTTGACTTGTTACAACTTTTCTTACTAGATTTCCAAGATACTTGTAAAATTTATGTTCCATTGCATAATAACATTAATAAACTAACCATATTTCAATAATGCAAAACCTGTTAACTATAAAGTTTTCAATATAATTATTAATAAAACTTGAACACAACTATTGACATAGGTCGGAAATTCCATTGATATTAATAATTTTAATTTTATGTATATATAACACAATTTAGTGAAATTATTTTATAGTTAAAGTTTATGTAAACAATTACAGTTTAAACATAATTAATAATTTTTGTTTTTATAAAAATGTAATATATAATTTAAATTGGTATAAATATGTAATATATGTTTATTTTTATAGACTTTAGTAATCGAATTGTTGTACGGAAGAAGTATTTTGTACTACAAATAAGATAATAATATAAACCAATTTATTTTATGACTTGATCATAATCTTAAAAAAATTGTTATTATAATAATTAAAATTGAACTCAACATTTGAACTTTTCCCAAAATTTTCAAAAAAATATATAAACAAAATTCTAAATAATTAATATATCTCACATTCAACTAATTCCAACCTAAATAATTTGAATAAATAGAATAATAATTTAGATAAATAAAATAAATAAAATTTAAAAAATAGTTTGCATCAAATTTTCACACATATTAATATAAAATCCTATGAAAGGATACATTGTGGTATTTCCTCAAATTTTGACAACAGAGATCAAGTTTCAAGTTTCAATGACAACTGTGATGGTTTAACGGAATAACCATTTAACTATTTTTAAAATAAAACAAGAGTTTCATATATCTCTTTCCATATGAATGTTCCAAAATGTTTTATTACAATATTACCATTTTAAATAAAAAACTTAATTTGTTTAGATTTGCAATGTTATTGTTTGGAAATAAAAGTTTAATACATTATATTTCCAAAAAACAATTTAAATAAAAATTGTATAACTAAGTATTCAAATAATAACAAAAAACGATAATATAAATTCTTTTTTATCCTATCAAATTTAGAATGACGAGTTTAATTTGCAGACTTACATCATCTCATTAATCTCTCATTGATTCACTAGTTGACTTCCATACCAATTTCACTGGGTACTCTCCTTCTCCACTCTCCTTCTCCAAGGGCCACTGAGTTACAATGGAATTGTATGGAAAATACTTCACTAAAATCATTATTGATGAATGAAGTTGTCAAGTTTGAAAAGAATCCTTACTTCTCAACAAACTTCAATAGATCAAACTCTTAACAAATACCATTGAAATTTTTTCTTAGCATTATGATATTCATATAATATTATAGTGTAAAAAGAACTTTCCTCATAGTCCAAGGTCTCATTTCATAGGTTTTGTTGTCCATGCCACTTTTCCAACTCACAAAAAAATGTATTTTACTTAATTACTATTTACTTAATATTCACTCACCCATGTGTAATTAATACACACAAATTCACATGTAATTACCTATTTAGAATTATAAAATAATGACTTATCCTCACCCAACTCCCATATTTGATACTTTAACTCCTAGGTGCCCCCTTGATCTTCTCATAACTTCCTATTTGAGTAGATACACCTAGAATTACTAGTTTTAGTTATTTATTAGTTCATTTAAATTTTTCCCAAACCATTGTAATTTTTCTACACCTTAATTTGAATTTGAATTCTTATTTCTATTTCCTCTCCTTGACTCAAGGGTGCACTAGTAGTTATCCTTTGTTAATTAATAGTTAACTTAATTTCATGTCATGCACATTCTCCTAACATATAATTGTTTTCTTATTAAATTTAATTTAAGTAGATCTTCTCTCATGTTATAATATACTAATTTATTTATATGATTATTAACATGACATTCATTTAATTAATATTTATTTTCTAAGTAAAATGCATTTTCTTAGGAAATAAATATGCAGGCTAAAGTATCCATTTGATACTTTTCAATTTAACATTTTTTCCACTATAAATTTAACAATTCATTAATAATACCAAGGGAACCATGTATCTCATTCCCTTCAAGAATTACCTTATTGTATTTCCAAGGGTGCCATGATTAGCATGCCCTTCAAGTATCCAACTTGTCTTGGTGGGGAAATGGCACAATAGTGGAGACCATATTAATTCATCTTTGTTTCACTTTGTTGAGAGACTAATGATCACTATGGAAAAAGGTTATCACTTTATTGTGCACCCTTCAACTAATCCTTGTCAATGACTGAATTTGTGGCCTACCCTCATGACAACATGCAACCTTATAGTAAAAGCATCCCTATCATCTCAACTCAGACCATGAAAAGGAGTGCCATTTGGGGAAATGGGAATGTTTCTCCTTCACTCTGGGTGAAAATAAATACACTTCCATACAACCCAATTACCCATATGTGGATCTATCAACAAACATGTTCCCCATTCCTACACACACTACAATCAACACATTAATAATTTTCATAATCCAAATCAAAATATAAAATAATTACATATACCATATTATTCCCTTACTCAATCTAGAGTCCAATATAATGTTGATGCTATCTTGCGTCAATGCACCATTGTGGTTTCATGTCATACTAAGGAACCCATTAATAACTTCTGCAAGTTAATATATCCAACATTTTCATTTATATTTTTATCAATCATATAAATCAATACAATCGGTTGGATCATATCAATGCATATTTAATTCATATTTGTTATCATATCAACTTTTAAATAAACCAGTTTAGTAATCATCATTTAAACCCAATCAAATAGTTAAAAGTACATATTATATCATCATAATATCAATCAAATAAACAAGTCATTTGTAAACAAATTCCCTCAAATAATAATGTCTAGTTTGTTTCAATAGTCAATCCAAATGGGGCACTACAATATTCAAATTTCTAAGGATTTTATATAGTTTCAAGAAAGTTTTGGTGATTTATAAACTAAAATAATTTTATCATATATAGCCTAAGTGGGCCTAATGGTTAAGAACATTTGTTTCCTCCTAGGACATCACAAGTTCAAATCCATAGGGGGGTAGAGTATGTATACCTCTATATACTTTAGCAATCAAATAGCTACGTGGAGGGGGTCCCTTGTCCCACAAACAAGGAAGTCTCATACACCAGTTTGGTGTCTTGATTGGTTGTGACCTTAAAATTAGATTATTATTTATTTAATTTGGGTGAATTATTTTTTTTAACAATAACTGGTGGATTTTATTTAATCAAAAAGGTTTGTGGCTGAAGCACACAAATAGTTACAAAGTATTCCAAAATGTGCCCAATGGCGAGGAAAAAAAGTATTTTCCAACATTGAACTAATCCTATCTATCCAATATAAGTCTGTTATGTGATAGGGTTATTTACATTACAAATATTTTCTATGTATACTCTATAAAATATGTCAATAATGCAAACATATTTAAACAAATTAAGTGTCAGCCTTGGGTTGATCAAGAGGATCCATATTTTCTTTTCCCATGTCTCGAGCTAGGAAATCCTGGTCTGGGAGAGGACTTTCCACTAAATGGGAGGAGCCACTAGCCATTGGAATTATCTCCATTACCATGGGAGACGATGCATTTTGGGCCTGCAAATCTTCCACTTGAGATCAAATTGCATCTACTTCGTCATTTTGTTGTCTCATGGTTGTCCTGTGTTGAATGAGAATTTAAGGAATGTATATTACGTGTGTAGACAGGACTTGGAATGAAATTTGAAGTTGTTGTAAGGAGTTCCATAGGTATTCCATATTTTCTTATTGATCCTAAGAGAACACTAAGGCCTTATATTTTCTACGGGACATTTGGACTAAGAATATCCTTTTCCAATGGGGGTGACTTTGAAGCAAAGGAGGGAAACTTGTTGGATCACTAAGACACAGGGGCCATGACTAGAAGGAGTCGGACTAAGATCCCAATACCACCAACCGAGATGACCAAGATTTCTTTCTTGTGATTCCTTTTTGGAAATGGAATTTCATCGTCGACGAGTTCTAGAATTTTCTAAAGGGGTGGAAATAAAGGCATAGAGAGAGGCCAATTTTCCATAATTTGCACACAAAAATGACCTAAAGGAGAAATGCCATTTTGGAGGAATGGAGGGAAGTCCCCTGAGTTGAACCCACCTATGTAGAACTTCAATTCCCCAGACCCATTTCTCTCCCCTGAATTCAAAGAAGAATTATGCCAATCGAGAAGAGCTTATGGATTTGAAATCTTCCTTAATAAACGGAAACTATCGAACAAATATTTCAAATTCACAACATGGGGGATACTCAGGGGTAAGGAAAGAAGTCTCTCACGCTCATACCATATACCATGAACCTTCATAATGTTGAGCAAGTGATGATTCAATATAGACAATCCAACGAACACTACAACCATCGCATCCACTGCATCCTTCATGAGTTGATTCCTCTCCAATTTAACGAACTTGTTGTACTCCAAATGCATTATCCCACATTGGTCATGTAAATGGAATGTGGGAGGTATGTTATACTGATCCCCCCTTTATATATCATGTGTGGATAGATTAAGTGTTGTCAACCTAATGTCAATCTCCCTTCCTAGATGTGCCATATGTTTAATCTTCATGCTTTCTAGTGTGATTCATATTTACTATGGGATGATGAGGTGGGATGATCTCCCATTAACACTAATAACCCCTTTTTGTGCCAATGCATCTAGTTTATCTTAGGCATCATCCAATCCATCGTCCCCCCATGAAATATCCCAAAAAGTGACTTGTGAGATATCCTTGAGCGCATGTCTAATTTTTTTAACGATGTTGCCCAGTTGGACATCCCTCAATATGGATCCTTTTACCGAGATTTTGATTGTACTTAGGGAGTCTCCTAAAATGATGAGATCTTAGATTTGTTTATCCTTGCCCAACAAAACACCTTGGAGAAGGTTTTGTTAAGCACTCACACACCCTCAAATTTTTTATATTCTTTGGTATCACTTTGCTTTAATTTCATCCCTATACTTCAATTCTCTCATGGTCATAACTTGTTTCGAGGTTTTCTTTTGTTTTCTGCTTATTTCAGTCAAGTCAGGGGATTAATATGAATTATCACTAGAAGGAAGAAAGTTCTAGGTAGTTTTGATGCTAGGAAAAGGGGTTCAATACTCATCATTTTCAAAACTTATAAAAAAATCCTTATAAATTCTTGACTTCCTTGATGTCCGAAGGATGCTTGTGAAAATCGATGATGTGCTAATCAAGTGTCAAGAACTTCTCTATGAAAATTGTTATAGAAAGATTTGCCTCACCGTTGCTATCTTGCATAGAGGGCCTTTTTCCATTTCCCTATGCAGACTTTTCATCCCTTTTTGATGAATCCAGAGCTAAAAAATATACATTTTCCCACATATACACTCCCTAACTGCTATGAAAGATGCGTATATGCTTGTTGATCCACTACAACTCATGTATATCAGGATTTGTGCCAGAAAATATAGAATGAGGCCGGGTTTCCATGTCACGACAAAAGATCTTTGATCCTTGGCTTTCCATATACTGGAAACATTCCGACTCAACCCTTCAGTTGCATTCTAAAGGCTATAAGAGCACAATTTCGAGCTATGGAAAATAAGAGAAAGCATTCAACTTTGAGAGAAAATTTACTCTTGAGAAATTACTTCATATTGAGTCTGCATCCCTTTGTCCCTCAAGTATGAACACAGTGTTTATCTCCCAAGCTCTTCCCTTATTATTGAGAGGACCTCTTTGCCTCTTTCTCATGAGCTTGCCTTTGGTGGAGGATCGAAGTGGTGGGCACCCAATTGGAAGGAACTTGGTTTCTTGGTTTCAAACCGTGCCGATATGGAAGTCTATAATGTTGATACTTATGCTGATCAATTTTTGATAGAAATACTCCTTTCCCGTCCTATTGATATCTTGAAAATATATGATTACTATCCATGGGCGTGTTTGTAATGTTTATTAATGGATTGTGCTATCTGATGTGCTAACCCCTTTTTATATCATCACTATATACTTTGTTTGTTTGTTTGTTTGTTGAGAACTTCTTGCAGGTATAAAGCTTTGGGTCAAAGTGCTCAATGGTGGAACATCATCAAATGTTGGATCGAGGTAGGCCTCTTTATTGTATTGCCCATTAGTCTATATAGCATATGTTGGAATTGAGTTGATTTCTAAAGTCATACCTTTCTGTTGTGGTTTACCCTGGGCCATAGAGAGATTTTCCCTTATAACGAAAATGACGACTCCACTAGGGAGAGATCTTCCTTATAAGGGTTGAAGTACTTTTTCTTCTTACGTTGCTCTTTTTCCTTTGTGTTTCTTGTCGTATTATTGCTTGATAGATGTTGTTCACTCTAAGTCTGAGTTTTCATCCTTTTACCCTTGCTTGGCCTTGTTTTAAAGCATATACACCCTTTTTTCCTTGACATTCGTGTATACACGACTGTTGTCTCACTGCATGAAGTGTATATACACTCTGTTCTCCTGAACAGTCGCATATACCACTTCCCCTTGCTTGTTTGCTTGGTTGAGTGACGGCTGGGTAGGATTTAAAGATTGTTGAGCCTTTTTAGGTCTCTGTAGTGTCTGTTGAGATTATCTGGGATGAAAGGAAGCCTGTTTGGAGTTGAATTTTTGGGCATAGTCTTTCTCTTTTTTTTTCTATTTTTAATTTGTCCTTAGCTTCTAGGCTGTTTGCTTGGCTGCCTGGTATTTTGCTTGAGTTACTACTTTTATACATAGCAGAATTCATCTGTCAAGTTGCTTATCAGTCCATGCATTTTCTTTTTAGAATATTGAAAATACAAAAAATATGCATTTTGCATTGGTTGACATTTTTGTCTTTGAAGTTTTATCATTAGCTTAGCACATTTAGCGAAAGATCATATTTTACTTCTGAATTGCAGATTTGAAATTGAAGACTGCACTGTTTTTATTAGCATATCATTCATTGAAAAGTTAAAGATAGACTTTGCATTATATCCATATTTATTTTTTGGCAGAGTCATAACACCATGAGTTTCACTTCTTTACCTTTTTGAGTAACCACGACCAATAAAATTTACGCTTTAAACTAAAATTGATTAGTCACAAATTTATTTTTAGGGTGCACAAACTAGCTTAGAATTTAGTGCCTTGGAATAGGATTTTGTGAGTAAACTTCTCCAAGGAAATTAAATCAACATATGTGTCTGAGACATGGAGTTGAGAATTCCATTGTATAATCGGTAATATCAGGAGGCTCTGCTCACATTGGAGTTAATAATGAGGTCGTACGAATTTAGTTGAAGGGATAACCCCTGGATACTCACCTAGCATCAGAGATATTTCTGTGGATTTATTCATATTTGGGGATCTTGCTAGTGCCCATACATCTGTGAGAGGCAGTTCTTTCAAGGTTTCGGGCTTTTCTACCCTGCCCATATGGTGATCCAGACTTACGACTGCTCGCCTGTGCATCGGTTATATAGTGGTTTATTAGTTTCTTGACTTAGGTATCTCATAGGTTACTTGGAGGGGTTATTCTGCTTGTACCCTGAGTCAGATAAGGGTCGGACAACACATAGCCTTTATGGAGGATTACCTCTCCAGGGGGATCTGACCGATTGGTTGTTAAGCCCACGAGGGCCCTTATAGTTGATTATGTTACCTCCAAACTTTAGCAGGGAGTCTCATGTCCCTCTTGGATGAGACATACCTTCTTTAGCGAGGGAGGCCACTCAAGCACTTTAGCCCATTTGCATGCATATTGGTCGTTTGACTTTTTGGTATGATCTTTGACTACTAGTTGGCCATAGGATATATTTTTATTTGTGGAAGAGTCATAAGTCATCATGGATTCAGACCAACTTCCTTGCAGGTCCCATCAATTGTTACAGTTACCACCGGTTTTCGATTCCTTGCCTTCTAAAAGGCGTAGAGTTATCAATAGTGGTACACACACATCCACTTTTCAGACTTGTGATCCTGCAAGGATGAGTACCAAGTCTAGTATTCAGAACATTGGGAGTTCTTCAACTCCCAATCCCACTATAATTAATGGCACTCATTCGACACCTATAGCCGCTACAGTTGCAGTGCCATAGGCTTACATTGGTACTATGGCTCGACCTGTAGTTAATGCTTCATCTCTTGCCTTGAACCCTTTTGGGGGTTTTGGCCACTCACCGAGTTACAATGTTCAGACCATCCCCATGGTTTCTAGTCTATTTTCTTATGGTATGCCTAACTTCACCTCGCAATTTTCAACTTCCATCCCAGTTGTTGGCCATAACGCTAGCCTCCTTACACTACTTCCCCGTTTGGTGGTTCTCATATTCCCCAAGTGAATCCTAATGTAGGGAGTGTCCCTATTCTTAACCCCAGGTCTAATCCTTCTACGACTGGATGGAACAACCCAACTAGAGAACAAGTTCCTTCCTATGTCCCTATCCCCTCGGTGCTGATTCCAAACAATACTTTTCGCATGAAGAATCCACTTCAATCCTCCAGGTTCCCACCTGGAGGATGCCAGTCTTACACTCTGGGCACTCCCCAACCTGGATCTAATCCAGTTGGGGGTAGTTTTAACAATCCCTAGCTTGGATCTAATCCAACTGGGGGCAATTTTCATAACCCTTATCAGAACATTCCTACTAGAATGATGCCCAATCCATATTTTACGAATCATCCTGGAGGAGGGTATTATAATTCTGGACAAGGTTTTTGTCCTCACTAGAATCTTGGATGGAACGTAGTTCCTAACGCACAATATTTCATGGGAGGATAGGGTTAGGTGTCGCAACCCCGTATTCCCTTTCTGGACATGCTTAATATTCCAGATTTGTCTAAACTAATGAATGAACCAGTGATTCATGACCCCAAATGCCCCCCTATCCCTACCAAACTTCCATTAGACATTCCAAAGTTTGAAGGTAAGAATGGAAAATACCCTGGTGATCACGTCACTACTTTTGACCTTTGGTGCTCATCAAATTCTCTAAACCATAATTCTATTAGGTTACGATTATTTCAACACACTCTCATTGGAGTGACATCACAATGGTACATTGAGCTACCTAGGGGGACATATGGGTCATTCCATCAGTTGGTGCTAG
>JZKD02S1098907.1:150120-197664 GCA_000966675.3 Picea glauca | reverse complement strand
GAAATTGGGTGCGTAAACCCCAAGACCCAAAGGAACGAATCTAGGCTGTTAGATATCGGTCCAATTACCCGTCAGCCGTTGGATCTGGAGAAGATGCGCCAGAGTTAAACCCTAGGCTACAAAGAACGGATCCTAGCCGTTGATCCCGGCAGGACATGTGTCAGCGTTTGGGAGGCGTCGGGATCTTTACTATCGGAGATTTGGGGAGTATAAAACCATTACTTATTGGAATCACGATACGCGATTTCCCGATCAGATCTGGACCGTCCATTGTTCGAGGACGCGTGTCATAGGATCCCGTAGAGTCGTGGATCGAGAAATCGGAGTTCTCGAGGCCATGAGAACCAGGACATCATAAGTCCCGAAACCCCGAGAATCAATCCGGACCGTCCGTCTGTGAGGATAGGTGGCAAAGGATCGTGCGTTGCCGGCGTTTTGTTTATCGGATTTTTCGATGGTAAGGAAATTGTGTAACAGGGGATCGCGATCCGCGATCTCCCGATAGGATCTGAACCATCCAAACAGTAGGGACACGTGGCGAGAGATCCTAGAAAGTCGGAGTTCGGAAAATCGGGAATCGGTGTATCGGGGATTTCAAGGACATGAAACCCTTACATTAAAAAACTGCGATATGCGAAATCCCGATATCATCATGAGCCGTCGATACAAGGGACACGTGGCAAAGGATCCCGAAGAGTCGAAGATCGAGAATCGGGGTTCCCGGAGACAAGAGATTTGTGCACAAGGAAATCGCGATACGCGATTCTTCGATACAATCAGGACCGTCCATCATTTGAGGGACGCGTGTTAGTGGATCTAACATAGTCGGGGTTCGGCATATCGGGGTTTACGAATGCAAGGAACTCTTGCCATACGGAATCGCGAACCGCGAAACACCGATGAGTGGGAGCCAGCTGTCAAGCCCACTAGCGGAGGAGGACGGAGCTGTAGGAAGGAAGCATGTCAAGGACGTGTGTCAAGGCAGGTTTGTGGGAAATTAACCCAAAATTTTAAATTATGATAGTGGAGGTGTTACAAAAATACTCTTTTCTCATCCAACTGATATCTTACAAATGTTTATATTGATTTCCATGGGCATATTTGTCATGTATGTTAATGGATTATGTTTATTTATATGCTAACATTATATATCAATACCACATGCTTGTGTATATTGGTTGTTGAAGACAAGTTGCAGGTGTAAAGATTTGGGTCGCGTGCTCAACAGTGGTCTTCTTCAGATGTCTAGACGAGGTAGGATTCTAGCCTTCTCTTGTTAGCATTTAATTTATACATAATACTTTATATTAGAGTTTATTTCAGGTGTCATTCCATATATTTTGTTTTACCCCTAGCCATAGAGATATTTTCCTTGTAATAGAATTGGAAACTCCACTAGGGAAATCTCCTTTTTGGGGTTTTGGGTGTTTTTTCTACTTTATTTTCTATCTGTTTTCCTAAGTTTATCTTTCATATGTTGCTTGACAGCCTATATTTTGCATTATATCTAATTTTCTTGGCTTAACCCTTTCCCAAGAAGTTTCTTCCTTGACATACATGGGTTTTCCCTTGACAGGGTGTGTACATACGCAGGTTATCTTCCTTTAGGGTGCATACATATGTGAGTTGTTGTCTGAACAGTTGTGTACACTATCTCTTTAGTCCTTTTGGTTGTGTTTGGTGTTTTTTGGGTGATTATTGTTGGTTTTTGAGACTTCTTAGGTCCCTATTATGATTGTTAAGTGCCTACAAAGTGATAGGAAGCTGATTTATTGGTGAATTATTGGGTGAACTCTTCATGTCCTTGCATTTTGGGTGTGGATAGTTACTTCTTAGTGTTTTGCTTGGCTTGTCTCTTTGTTCTTGCAATAGGGTCTTTCTAAGAGGTTCTTTATTCATTCCTTGCATTTTCATTCTATTATATTGAAAATACAAAAATATTTTTCTTTCCTGCATTTTACTTATGTCATTTTCACTTTTGGATACTTTTCATTAGTTTTGGCATATTAGGAAAGATTGCACTTCATTGAAATAATAGAGATTTCATTTTAGAAACAACATTTAGAAGCATAGCATATCATTTAAAATCAAGACTAGTACTTGGAGGTGTTTTTACATTTGCTTCTTTTTATGTTGAGTCATAATACCATTAGTTTCACAATCGCACCTATTGAGTAGGTAGAAGCCATTAAAATTAACGTTGAATAATTAAAATTTATTAGAAACGATTTTATTTTTTAGGTTACACAAACAAGTATAGGACCTAGGGCCTTGGAATCGGATTTTGTGAGTAAACTTATCTAAGTCTATAAAAATTAATGTATGTGTTTGACCAGGGAGTGGTGAAACCCATTGTAGAATTGGTTTCCTCGGGAGGCTTCACTCACACCAGAGTTAAGCATGAGGTTGTGCGAAGTTGGTTGCAGAGATAGCCCTCTAATACCTTCCTAGATTCAGAGATATTTTTGGGTTTTTATTCATATTTTAGGGTCTTACTAATGCCTTTACCTCCATGATAGGTGGTGCTTTCGATATTTTGGGCTTTATACCCTACCCATATGGTGGAACGGACATGTGATTTCTCACTTGAGCATTAGTTATATCATGGTGAATTTAGTTTATTGGCATAGGTATCCACATAGGTTGCTTGTAGGGGTTATTCTATAGGTACCTTGAGTCAGATAAGGATCAGAAAGTACATATACTTTATAGAGGATTTTCTATCTGGAGGAATCTGACTGACTATGTTGTGAAGCCTACGAGGGTCCTCATAACTAGTTCTGATACCTCCACTCTATTGTTGTGGTGTCTCATGCCCCTCTTGGGAAAGGCATACCTACTTTAGTTCAGGAAGTCCCTTCATATATCATATTCTATTTGTGTGCATTGGCATTTTGTTACACATCAAAATGTCACACTTGAGTTACGCACCCTCAGTGTCACAAAGTGACGTATGCACCTCAGTAAGTGTCGCATTCATTGTCACAAGTGTTGTATGAACCTTCCCAAGTGTCGCATTCATTGTCACAAGTGTTGTATGAACCTTCCCAAGTGTCGCATTCACTTTGTGAGGTGTCTCCACCCCTTTACACCATGAAAATAATTTTTCATGACCCCTAATTCATATGGGAGGAGGAAAACCATCATTTCTAGGTCAAAACACACGTTTTCCTTGGAAAATTCGACCCTCTTTTGAGAATTTATGAAGGGATATTCCCCTTGTCCATGCTAAGGTTGCACACATGTCACCCCCTCTACCACTATAGGGTAGCACCATTTCTAGGGTGGTTCCTTTTCTCTCACTTGGGGGGAGCATCATTCTTGTTGACAGAAAGGGGGGATCTCCCCCACCTTATTCTATGGTCTAGATATTTGATATGGGGTTAGCTTTATTCAACCCTCATGCTTGGGATTCATCCTAGGATATAATACAAGCCTCAAGGAGCCATATCCTCCACCATACCCCTCATTTTTTCATGTTTTTTGTGCCTCTCAAGACTATATATTGAGGGATTTCCAAGGTGAAATGAGGGAAGTAATCAGTAATAGCATCGTTATTTTGATCTTATATTGTTCATGCAAAGGGTTAGATGAGGATGACCTGAAGGATTTGTGATGTAGACCCCCTCTCTCTCCTTGGGGCTTCTCAACCTCCCAGTTTGGGATCCTTCAAAAGACTGAGTCTGATCGACTCTTCGGGCCCCTACTAGAACCCAAATTGATTTAACACAGGCCCCTTATCACCTTAAGCACAAGCCCTATGTAACTCACGGTCCCTTTTCCTAATGCTCTTGGAAATTTTAAACTGACAGTTGTTAGCTCCTTCTGCAATTCCCTCTCCTCATGAGACCTCGGGTTATGGCCCGGGGCTAAACCCTGAAAGGTGTTTTAGACTTCGAGCTTCAATCTTTTTCACAACAACTAACTTCAAAACCTATGAACTCCGAACTAACGAACCTACCTGGACGAGATCTCCGGCTCGCGCTCCTCTAACATCTGATGGCTATTATTTCTTTGGAAATTTGATCTTCGGCGATTTTGAATGCACCTGACTCCTTTTTCCCCGAAATCTAAATTGGTGAAATCACCCAGACTAGATCTATGGTTTGCGCTCCTCTGACAGCCAACAGATGTGATCTACTTCATAACTTCAGCATTCAAGAGTTCTGAATGTTCCAATGCATTTTCCCCCCAAAGTAACCCTTACCCAAATATTTGGATCAAGCGCTACATTCTCACCTCGATCAATGGTCAAGATTGTCCTTTGATTCCACTTCAGGAAACTTGCAGTCAACGCCTCCTTACTCTTATTTCTCCCAGAGTATCAATCCTCTGAAGTGATGGATCTTCCGCAACACGTCCTTTTCCAATGAATGACTCAGATGGAGTTTTGCACTTTAGCCTTCGGCACTTTTCATGCCTTCACTCCTCAATTCCCTCGAAGTGACTTTTCTCCGAAGTAAATTTACACACTCCACGTGTCCCTCTGTTCATCAACATTTCTTGTGGATTTCAACCTTCGGGAATTTTGGCCTTTAGGATTTCATGCATTGTTTTCCCCGAAGTGTTCTATCACTGAAGGGATAGATCGGGCGCCATGTGTCCAAGCAACTGACATATAGAATGGTTTCTTACCTATGGAGCTTCGGACAACTTATGGAAAATTCTCTGCTTCCCCCTTTCTCTTCCCTAAAGTCCATGATCTGATGATGTGTGTCCTCCTTAGATCGATAGTTACAATGGAATTTTCTACTTCGAGCTTCAGGAGTTTTGGCTTCACCAACTCTGCTTTCCTCTAAAGGGATCTTCCTCCAAAGGACATGGATCTATGCCACGTGTCCCTTCCATATCCCATAGTTTGTATTTCTTCACCCTTCACGACTTCGACGATTTTGATTCTACTCCACATAGATCTCCCGAAGCTTTATCTCCCAAACCTTTGGATCTTTCACCACCTATATCTCTGGACGATGGACAGTTCCAACAGAACTTCAGGACTTCGCAAATCCTCTCTCTTGTGGAATTTAAAAATATTTAAAGCTTGTGCACTTACCTGGATCGAACGTATTTTGATCCTTTGTGCTCAGATCCGATGATTTGGATTTGTCTTTCTCCTCCATGTGCCCCTTTGGGTGTATGGACATATAATTCGACGGTCCAAATCTCCTCCTGCAATTGATCTGATGGCATTTGTTGCTCCTCCTCCTGAGCTTTGGCTTTCTCCCAAATTAGAAGAATTTGAAAATGTCAAAGGTTGTAGCCTTTGATTCTCCTGCGAGCTCGGCTACTTTGAGTCTCGTCTACACTTCTAAAAATGTTATCTCTCCTTGAGCTTTGCCAACACAATTTGACCTCAACTCTGGCACCTCCTTGCACTCTGTGTGAAAACTTGCACTTTCACTTATGAGCTTGTGAACTTCCTCAGAACTCCAAAGGGGTATCGGCCCTTCTGCTTCCTCCAAAATAATTATTGTTCCCTTCTGGCACTTAATGCTCATCCTCCTAAAATTCTAAAGAGAAACTACTTTACCTCTGGCTCACTCCTTATGCTTGATTGAGCATTCAAATGGCTTCATACTTTCAACACTTTGTCTAACTATTAGCCTGGTGCACTCGTTGCATAGGTCTTCTTCTAAATCCTGAAGTCTTTCAAATTCACTGATGCACTCCTTGCATCCACTCAATGCACACCTTGCAGAGATTCTTCCCCCAAAGTGTTCAACAACTCTGGTTCATATAAGATTTAACTACTCAGACCTCAGAGGTCTATGTCCCTTTGTTCCTCGAAGGTATATCTTTTCCCTCTTGGAAAATTCTGCTCAAAACACTCATTTTTTAGCTTAAAGAGTCTTCAGTAACTCTGTGGGTGTCTTCTCCTTGACACTCTTCGCTCCCTCCAAACTTGAAACATAGTTCACTTGTGCACATTTTCCCCTGCTCAATTCCCACCTAGTAGAGCTCTACAGAGTTTTCAACAACTCTGTCTTTTTGTGCCTCCTCTACACAATCCCTCCTCCAAGGTGTTCAATAACATTGAGGCTCCTCCTAATTCTAATACTATCCTGGTGTGCCCTCCTGGCACATTCTCCTCTGAATTCAACTTGAAACTCATATGTGCACTCCTTGCGTTGGCTCACATAGTTCTCAACACTTTGTCATGCACTCCTTTCATTTAGCCTAAAAGAACCCAGAATAATTTAACAAACTCACAAAGATAGAGAAGTCTATCTTCCTCCTACATATGAAACTTATCTCATGCATCTATAGAATACATTCATAAACACACACAAATAATCATTCATAAAACACATAAACACATAGAAAACTCATAGGCAAGAAAAACTTCTCATTGCATTAATATGAATGTTTATTTACAATGTGTAAAAAAGCTCGAACTGCAACAGAGTCTCAGCTCTCTCTCTATTTGGCTCACAATGATTTACAATCAAACTTCAACAGCCTCTACTGGGCATATGATACAAATCTTTATACAAGAGGGGCTCATTGAGATTCCCTCCAAGATACACTACTGGTGTCTAATCACCATTTACAATGCCTATCTACTGAGGCTTATTACATTGAATGATCGCATACATCTTCAGATATGAGGAAAATATCAATATGTGAACAACTCAGACCTCATTAAAGGCCTCTCTATATATTGCATATACAAAGGAATCAACTTATCTCTTCCAGCCTTACAACATTTAATTGCTTTAATTACATTTAAAATTTCAAATTCCAGGAAAAATGAGAGGGTTGGGGCCTCGCCCCCTTCTTGAATGTTCTTTGATGTGATGGAATGTCGATGCATGATGAGGTGTAAAGGATTATCCTGTATCATACACCATTTTTGGTAAAATCATGAGCTCCTACTCATGAGCTCCTTTGTTCCACTGTTGAAATCCCCCTGGATCCAAAACTCTCCCTTGGATATTTCCACCTACTCCTCTGCTTTGTTGTTGTTGTTTCTTCCTTGTTGTTGTGGTAGGATTTCCCTTGTTCAGCCTCTCCTTGTTGGCAACCTCTTATGTTGATATCAACATTAGCCTCCTTATCTCCTCAATCATCTCGTCCAGCTGATCCAATGGATGGCTCCCTTCATGCAGTCTTCTCTGCTACATCTCTTCATGTTGATCAAAGGGCATATAACCTTGACCTCCCATGCTACCTTATTCTCCTATGGAACTTACTTGTCATTCTACTATAGATTCCATATATGCAGCCTCCTCACTAATTTTTTGCTCAACTATATCCTCTAACAGATTATCCTTTGCCATCTCCTATGTTGGTACACTCCCAGCTTCCTCCAACTACTTCTTGGGCTAGTACGCTCCTCCATATGTTTCCAACTTAACCTATTGGATGTGTTGACTTTGCATTGTCACCCTTCTCTCCAGGGCTTCCAATTCCTTGTATAACTTAGAAAAATCCATGTTATCTTCCTACTCTTCTACTTTAGGTTGCATTGTTGCATTCATCTCCTGTTCAACATCTTGGATGAAAATTTTGAGCCATTCCTCTGAATTCTCTTTTTCTTCTGCTACTGCTTGGGCAGATTCTAATTTCTACTCCTTCTTCTCCTCTATGACAGTCACAACTTTTTTTCCTTCTTCTGCACTCTCAATATGTGCTTTGGCCTCAACTAGGCTGCTTGGAAGAAATATCTAAATTCCCCCAATGGTCAGAATACTCCTCTGATCCTCCTCTATTGGCAGTCCTTTCTGATTTGAACTCACCTCTGAGCTCATGAGACTTTCAGAAAATCTCTCTTCATCTCCCTTTCCCACCTAAAAATTGGGATTTCACTTCTTCCCTCCTAGAAGTCTATGAGATATCCAACTGATCTCATATCATTTCCCACCTGGAAATTGGAAATTTCATCTTTGCCCTCCTGGCAGTCTATGAGATATTTTCTTGATCTCTCCCCCTCATCACTAAGGTTTTCTCAAACTTTTGTCTTGCAAATGAAAACTTGCTCCTCCTCTATGTCACTGAGGGTTTATGCATGCCTCAACCACTTCTTCAAGTCCTGGTGCTACCTCCTAGCAACCAATTGTTGGATAGGCCATTTTACTCTCTACTTCAAAGGCCACTCGTACCTCCAATGTACCTATTCCTCCTGTTTCATCTTCAGCATTAGCCTATCCATTTTGGCTCTTATCTCCTTGAGCTCTTTGTCCATTTGTTCCCTATTTTTCTATTGGTGGACTTCTTCTCGACCTCTCCTATGGCCTCAGTAGCCATTTTCACCTTCTTCCTGCCCTCTTGGAAAGTTTGTGGATTACCCTACAACTAAGAGATTCTATAACTTCTCCTACAACCCACCTACATGTCTTCTGACTGATGTGATCTTGCAACAATCCCTCACACACAACATCAACACTTTTCCTTCTCCTTCACCTGTTGTCTATAGAAGAAATAAACCTCTGATACCACTTGATGGTATCAGACTATCTCCTTTATCTCCTTTGCCTACAGAAATTAAATATGTGTCTCTGATACCATTTGATGGTATCAAACATAACCTTTTCCTATGCTCTGATACCACTTGATGAAAATCCCCTCTCTCTCCTTGGGGATTCTTGACCTCCCAGTCTAGGATCTTTCAAAAGACTAAGTCTGATTGACTCTTCGTGCTCCTACTGGAACCCCAATTGATTTAACGCAGGACCCTTATCTCCTTAGGCATAGGTCCTATGTAACCCGTGGGCCCTTTTCCCGGTGCTCTTGACAATTTTAAACTGGTGGGTGCTAGCTCCTTCTGCAAGCCCCTATCCTCATGCGACCTCAGGTTGTGACTCAAGGCTAAACCATGAAAGGTGCTTCAGACTTTGGGCTTCGACCTTTTTCACAACAACTAACTTCAAAACCTCCAAACTTCGAACCGACTAACTTACTTGGGTGAGATCTATGACTAGTGCTCCTCTGGCATCTGATGACTATGATTTCTTCAAAAATTCCGTTTTCGATGATTTTGAATGCACCTAACTCCTTTTTCCCTGAACTCAAGATCAATGAAATCACCTAGACCAGATCTATAGTTCGTGCTCCTCTGACAGCCAACAACTTTTATCTACTTCGGCATTCGAGAGTTTTGAACATTCCAATGCCTTTTTCCCCCGAAGTAACCTTTACCGAAAGCTTTGGATCGAGTGCCACATGATCACCTTGATCAACGATTGAGATTGTCCTCCGATTCCACTTCGGGAAACTTGTTGTCAATGCCCCCTTGCTCTTCTTTCTCCTAGAGTATCAGTCCTTCAAAGTGACAGATCTTCCACCATGCATCCTTTTCCAACAGATGACTCAGATGGATTTTGATAATTCGGCCTTCGGGAATTTGTGTTCCTTCATTCCTCAATTCCCTCAAAGTGAATTTTCTTGGAAGTAAATTTCCACACTCCACGTGTCCCTCCATTCATCAACATCTCCTATAGATTTCATCCTTCAGGACTTCTGACCTTTGGTATTTCATGCTTCATTTTCCCCGAAGTGTTCTATCACTGAAGTGACATATCTGGTGCCACATGTCCAAGCAAATCATGGCTGGGATGGGCTATTACCTCTGGAGCTTCGAACGACTCTTGGTCAATGCTCTACTTTCCCTTTGCTTTTCCCTGAAGTCCATGATCTGATGGTGCATTTCCTCCTCAGATTAATGGTCACAATGGACTTCGCTACTTCGGGATTCAAGATTTTTGGCTTCACCAACAATGCTTTCCTCTGAAGGGGTCTTCCTCTGAAGTTTGTGGATCTCTCCCACATGTCCCTTTCAAATCCCACAGTCTAGATTTCTTCACCCTTTGCAATTTCGGCGATTTTGTTTCTGCTCCATGCAGATCTCTTGGAGATTTATCTTCTAGACCTTCTGATATTTTTCCATCTATCTCTCTAGATGATGGACAGTTATGACTGGCTTCAAAACTTCAAGACTTCATGAGTTAGCTCAGCTTGTGCACTTTAAAAATATTTAAATCTCATGCACTTACCTAGATCTGGCGGATCTTGATCCTTTGCACTTAGATTCGACGGTTGGGATCTATCTTTCTACCTTGTGTGCCCCTTTGGGTGTTTGGACATAGAATTCGACAGTCCAGATCTCTTCCTACAACTCATCCGACGACAGTTGTTTCTCCTCCTCCTAAGCTTTGTCATTCTCCCGAATTAGAATAATTTGCAAATGTTAAAGGTTGCAGCCTTTGATTCTCTTGCAATCTCATCTACTTTGAGTCTCGTTTGCGCTTCTAAAAATGTTATATCTCCTTGAGCTTTGCCAACATAATTTGACCTCATCTCTGGCACCTCCTTTCACTCTGCGTGCAAACTTGAAATTTAAATTATGAGCTTGTGAACTTGCTCATAACTCCAAATGGGTCTCAGCCCTTCTACTTCCTCCATAGGAATTCTTGCACCCTCCTGACACTTAACGCTCATCCTCCTAATATTTTAAAGTGAAACTTCTTTACCTATGGCACACTCTTTGCACTTGACTGAGCCTTCAAATGGCTTCACACTTTCAACACTTTGTCTAAGTGTTGGCCTGGTGAACTCCTTCCATAGGTCTTCTCCTGAATCATGAACTCTTTCAGGTTCACTAATGCACTCCTTGCATCCGCTCAATGCACACCTTGCAGAGCTTCTTCCCCCAGAGTGTTCAACAACTCTAGTTCACATAAGCTTTAACTACTCGGACCTCAAAGGTCTCTTTCCCTTTGTTCATTGAAGGGATATCTATGCCCTCTTTGCAACTTCTACTCAAAGCACTCCTTGTTGAGCTTACAGAGTGTTCAGTAACTCTGTGGGTTTCTTCTCCTTGACACTCTTCTCTCCCTATGAACTCAAAATAGATTTCGCTTGTGCACACTTGCACCTAATCAATGACCACTTGGCGGAGCTCTACAGAGTGTTCAACAACTTTTTCTTTCTATGACTCCTCTACACAATATATCCTCCAAGGTGTCCAGTAACCTTGAGGCTCCTCCTAATTCTAATACTATCCTGGTGTGCCCTCCTGGCACGTTCTCTTCTTAATTCAACTTGAAATTAAGATGCCCACTCCTTGCACTGACTCACAGAGTTCTCAACACTCTGTCATGCACTCCTTGCATTTAGCCTAAAAGAACCTAGAATAATTCAACAAACTCACAAATATAGAGAAGTCTATCTTCCTCCTGCAGATGAAACCTATTTCATGCATCTACAACATACATTCATAAACGCACATAGATAATCATTCTTAAAACACATAAACACACAAAAAACTCATAGGCAGGAAAAACTGCTTGTTGTATTAATATGAATGTCTATTTACAATGTGTACAAAATCTTGGGCTGCAACAGAGTCTCATCTCTCTCTCTCTTTGTTTCAAAAGGATTTACAATAAAACTTCAGCAGCCTCTACTAGGTATGTGATACAAAGATTTATACAAGAGGGGCTCATTGAGCTTTCCCTCCAAGCTACACTAGTGGTGTTTAATCACGATTTACGACACCTATCTATTGATGCTTATTACAATGAATGATCACATACATATTTAGATCCGAGGAAAATCTCAAGATATATACAACTTAGACCTCATTAAATGCCTCTCTATCTACTGCCTGTACACAGGCATCAATTGGGCTCTTCCAACCTTACAACATTTAATTGCTTTAATTACATTTAAAATTTCAAATTCGGGTCAAAATGAGATGGCTGGTGCCTCTCCCCCTTCTTGAATGTGCTTTGATGTGTTGGAATGCTGGCGCGTGCTAAGGTGGAAAGTATGCTCCTACATCAAGTTGTTTCATCTTAAAATTCAGATTGTAAGTGTTTTCTTTTGGTTCTCAAATTAATATACTTTTCCTATTTCCTTCAAGTATGTGTACTTTTGCATCTACTTGTCTATTGTCATTCAATCTTCATAGGTAGAACTGTTTAGTTAATTATATAGTGTGGAAGAAAGGTATATTTTTTGTTCTTTGCATGATCAAGGAGCTTAGGAATCAAGCTCAATATTTGGAGCATCAAAGGACAATCACTGAAATAAGGCATGTCACGCTTCTCTTCTCTTTGTTTAACCAGATAATTTAGATCTGAAAAGAATATAGAAACCATTTGTACTTTTTTGTTTTGTTAATAGGGGTTTGATAATCCAAGGGATATTTCCTAACTCCTTTCAAATTTTATAGGATCTAAACTAATATAAATCTGCTAGGTTTTACAACCGAAAATGACTTGTCCTATTTATTAGGAATCCCCTTTTACTTATATTAGGATACCTCAATCGAATGCCACCTACATTTATTCATAAATTAAAATAATTTCTTAAATAACAAATCACCATCTTATCCCAAAAAATTCTCCAGCTAAGTCAAAATTTGACTTTTGACCAAATTTGAAGTAATCGGGCATCTACATGAAGTTGGTAGCACATGACACTGTGAAAGGAAGCTTTGCGCTGCAAACTTCCTCTGTAAACTGTCTTCTTATCTTGAGTAGATCTGCAATGCTTTCAACACCTTGCCATTGCTCAAATGAACTCTAGGAGATGATGCTCATAAGCCACTTAGCATGGAGTAAACCTCTTTGCATTTGAATTAGGCTTGAACTCCTTGAGTGGACAGCTCCTGTTGACATGAGAAGAGTAGAAGAAGGAAGGACATAAACAATTTATTTTGCAGAAAGTATCCTTCCTACTTATAATCCATTTTGGAGACTCATGAATGTAAAAAGATACAAGGCTACAAATAAAATTTGAAGGACCCAATAAGGCAGTTTCCATAGCCCTCCAACTAGTTACATTCTTGTCTTAGCATTTGCTATTGTTTTATGTTTTAGTGTATTTCTTATGAGGAAGATGCTAACCGTGGGTGTGGAGGACCACCAATGCAGTATGGATAAATCATGGATTGTGCCAAAAAAATGGACTGCTTGATTGACAAAGGAACCACACAATTTATTTGGAGAAAATGTTGAAAAATCCATCTTTCCATCTCCATAGTGTAGATATATAAGGTTTCCCATCACCACTGATATAATTCAATTTCATTTGTCATGATTTCCAATAACAAACATATGTCGCACTCAAGAGGCAATTTTCAACTACATCTATCACCTATAATTCCCATGGCTGAATGTAACACTCACTAAAACCATCATGCTTTGTTTTCTCACTTTCATGGTTTCCTCGTAGTATGGTAATTCTATCCCTGTATCACACTTTCAAAGAAACCAGCATCGACACGGTCTCAATAGAGTAGTATCCACGATCAACATAGTCACCTATGAATAGATAGTTGGTATCAGGAGCCTTGCCTCTGATGAGAAAGATCTCTATAAGATCATGGAACTGCCCATGGATGTCTCCGCACACAGTTATCGGGCATTTCACTGGTTGGACATTCCATTCTTCCACTAAAACATTCCTTGCATGATCGCACAAGCCCTTCACCTCCAACTCTGACAGTGATTTTCATTATAATATCTTCTCTATCTGTCTATTTAAATCCCCATACTAGCCCTGCAACACAAAATTGAGACCGTCGGAGAAATCCAAATCTTCTAGATCACACATAGGCCCTTTCTCCCAAGTATACAGAACTATTTTCTAAACTTATGATCTCAAGTGATACAAGATCATAAAAATGGTTGTAGCGTTTTGACACTAGGACGCATAAGATCCTTGATGCTAACAATGCAAATACAGTGAGTGATATAACTCAATACCATAAACCCATTGTTGTTCTGGCTAGATATGGCACTTAACTCATGGTGTTGATACATAAAATGAATATCCTCAAATTAGCACTTGTAAAAATGCATTCAATGACTAAAAATATTAGCTCTTAATCAAACACATGGCTCATTGGGATTCAACATCTATTTTTTTGGCACTCTGATTCTCATCTGCCTGCAAATTCTTTGATAAAAACTCGACACTTGCATAATCGTTAGGGACCTGCATCATAATTCGAGCACCTAACAACTCAATGTTGATTTTTTGGATTTTGGGGACATATCCCACATCAATTTCATGAAATAGTATATGTTGTCTTTATATACACCAATACTATGTGAATAAAATGTGAGGATTGATGTCGGGCTTTGTGCTTGCGCTAGGATTTGTATGTGTATTGGATTGTGGACTTTGGTATATGCATTAACTCGATATTTAGTGTGACTTAGGATTAAGGATTAGTGGTTGACACTTGAGAACACCTATTTTTTTGGTTAAAAACAAATAAGTTATATGTTTTTCAATTTTATTTTTATTTTTAAAAATAAAAAAAACTATAAGTGAAGGTTTTAGGAAAACTAATGGAAAGGCTATTTTTGGTTTTGCATGTCAGAAGATGGATCAAATATCATAAGAGTTTGGAAACATTTGTGAACAATTCTCATCATGACTTAATATTGAATTTGTAAGTTATGACCTAAGGCAAATGATCAAAATGATTTGACAATTTAAGCATGAATTTGCTAAAAACACTTAAAATTTTAAACGAGCATTTTGAGCACTAACATCTAGCTCCAACTGGGATGGAGACCGCCCTGTGAGATTCCAAGAAACCAGCAGTTCCAGTGGCCTTTTCCATTGGTGTTGCGAGTGGGAAATCCCTCTACGGACTAGCACTTAGGGTTAGATTATGCATGCAAAAAAGACCTAAAGATCTCTACTTTCTACCGTCGTCCCAAACCTAATCCCCATTATTCCTAACCAAATAAATAGTTAAATTAGCATACCTTATTACGGGCGTTTGATGTAGATCCCTCCTTACGTTTGATCATTTTTTGATTGCATCTCTCCTCCCAAAGATGACCTGCATTCACATAAAAAAAACAACAAACTCCGCATGCATTTGATCTGTAGATGAATGGGTTAGAGATTTCAATAAAAAAGTATACAATAAATCATAAAAACCTCATATGGTGGGATGGGAAAAGTATCTATTTATTATTAACTTCAACAAATCAACTTACAATGATGAAGCCAACCACTGCTCCATGAACCTGGTCCTGGGATCCTCTTCTACTGTCCTCCAACTTCTTTGCTCTATCTTTCTCTTTGCACAAGGAAGGCTAAAGGGTTGGGACAAAGGGAATATGCAATTGGGTATATTTTCTTTACTATGATTCTCCTCTTCCAAATGGTACCCCTAACCCTTCTTTTATAGGCTAGAAGAAGCTAGGTATTTGGGAAAACCCTTGGCCATGCATGGCCGGAAGGTTCAGTTAACTCACCCAAAGCTGTGTGTTTCATCGAAAACTTTCTTTTTTTCGTGCTTTTGTAGGTACACGCGAGCTATTTTGGGTCAGCGAGCATGTACACGCATGCAGTAATAGAGCAAGGTGCGTGGGCCTTTATAAAAAGTGTTTTTAAGAAGAGTTGTTCAGCAATGTTTTGGAATAGAAGGAATCTAAGATGGCCTGCTGCTAGGTAACATTGTATGGTGCAAATTAGGGTTATAATAGATTCCCCCTAATGTGTGAGGTCAGAAGAGCATCTGATGGCCGAAATACATTACCAATCTTTACTCATGTGCCAAACAAGTGAGCCTAGGAACCAGAAATCGGGAGGCATCATCTGCAAAAATAACAATTGTCTCACTGAGGCAGGCATACCCATGCTCGAGATAGAATAAACGCATGGCTACCAATCAAATACACTGTAGATCCATGTCATATAACTATATAAAGTGTAGTCGTGAACAATACATAGCAGAGCTACATCTCAAAATCAAAAAGATATACATGTAGAGTATCCATCTTCTTAGAAGATGATAAGGCCTGATGGCTGGAGATGAGGTCTTCAGAGCTCGAGCAACAACTTCAAAATCTTCAAAACTCAGGTAGGAGTGTAATATGAGTGTATGACTTCACTACCTAGAGGTCTTCAATGGCTCGTCGGTCATGGACTAAAGAATCTTGGTGATTAGACTGAAGGCTTCATTGATTTCGAACAAAGACTTGATTGGACGTTCAGGATGGCCGGGTATGAAGGCAAGAGACAAACCACAGAGGGGTCGACTCAGGCTTGGTAAAAACTTCCCTTGGACAATAGGATGACAAAATGATGAGACTTAGGCAACATGGCATTAATTATAAGTTCACGAGGTAGGAGGCAATGAAAACTCTCCATATGTTTGGAATAATAACCAAACGAAGGAGGACATAGCTCTCAGTAGCGAGAACAACTTCCTAAGGTCGTATTAAATCCCAGAGTTTGACAAACAAACAGACAAATGTGATTTATCCAAGGGCGACTTATTGTGATGCCAATAAAGAAAATACTTTTCCCTTCCTCTTTTTGGGGTATATTTGATTTTTTGGTTTTTTCAATGATTTTGGAAAAAAGAATAAAGGAATGTTACGTTACAATGGAGGAACGAGTGTTACAAACATACAAGTTCAAGGCGCAAGGACAAGACTGATGTTTAGAATAATGATACTCGGGAAAAATCCTCCAGGGGACAAGGGTGTTAAGACGTAGAGGCAACATGCTACAAGGCTTGTGTATAAGGTTTGCTTCAGATGGTTCTGTTAGGAGCAACATGGAGCCGGCATTTAGACCAAAGACATAGGTATGCAAACGCGGTTAACAAAACACACAATGGTAACGTCCTTTGATGTAAGTTTAACGAGCCCAAAGAAGGTAAGATCAGTGGTTTTTCATATTTAGAAAGTATGAAAAAATGTAAAAGGAGACTCCATTGGGGTACCTTTTTCGAAGATAGTCTAGTTGGTTCAAAAAAGGGGTAAACTAGCACCGACAAGACGTCTATTCAAAACCATTTTAACGAGTGTGAGAAAGACAAGATCACTCAACCATTTTTTCATTTTTAAGGAGTCTGAAAAAATCTTAACTATGGACTCCGTCAGGAATGTTCTTCTGGATCATTTTAACGAGTGTGAGAGAATAAGGTCACTCAGGGATCTTTTCAATTTTAGGGAGTCTAAAAAGAGCTTAACTATGGACTCCGTGGGGATTCCTTTTTCGTAAATTTAGTCCCTTAAGCCTGAAAAATGGGTTAAAATGATACCTGAGAGTACTCTTCTAGAGAAATGAAGTTCCATAGAGTATACCTTTGTTTGTACAGTTGACCGTCTGGACTGAAAAAGGGGTAAACTACTATCAGACAGACGTGACTTCAAATTTCAGTTTGACGAGCATGAAAGGCCACAAGATCACTCGACAATCTTTTCATGTTTAGAGGGTCTAAAAAGGGCTTAAAAGAAGACCCGTTATATCTTTTGGGAGTCTTGAGGGTGAGTTCAAGGGTGAAAAAGAATCATGCAAATGAGGCTCAAACTCGTAATCAGGAAAAACAAGAAGGACTCCTGAGCCTACAGTGATTAGAGTCAGCATGGACACCATAATGCAACCAGGATCTACCTAGGGCATCCATGTTTCGGTAAGCTCTACCACCAACTTGCGACACTTCTAAAGAAGCAATGATGGTTCTGTGTCGCAACCTGATGGGATCGATCCTATGGCAAAGGAAAAAAGACAACGAGATACAAAAGTCAGGGTAGAAACCTAACCTACATGCTCAAGTTGATCGTTAGAAATTTTTTCCACGGACCGTCGAAAATTACCCAAAACTCCAAAAAATTGTCTCGATACCTAATCATACCCCCCCAATACAACTCCTGAATCACTCTAAATAGTTTTTGGTTTGAAAAACATGATAAGGGGGGCCAAAAGAAATGACAGAAAGAGGCCAAAAAGTCTATAAATAGAAGTTGATAGCTCATTATCACCATTGCTGATTTGGAAATTGACTCTGGAGCCAAAAAAAACCCTTTGATAAAAGCGGTGATTCTGGGAGCTACAATGGACGAAATGACCATCTGTTTGGACCAAGTAAGTACAAACTCCCTTATCTTCCATTTTAAGTCTTTACTTTTGCATTGGGTTCCATTTTTTAATGGGGCATCGACCTTAAAAAGGTCGGCCCTAGGTCCACGCGGGTTGTCTCAAGACAGGCCACGTGTACATTCGGGCAGAGTAAACTCTGCACGCATGTACATGTGACAGTCAACATTACAGCCCACGTGGGCCCCCCTTATTGAATGAAAAAGGATTCAAAACAAGGATTAACCCTCCTGAACCATGATGTTTTGTAGGGTGTATGTCCACTGGAGAGAAAGAGAGCATGAAGAGGTCGGTGAGTTGGTCGGGGAAGACCCCAATGTTGTGGCTGCCTTGATGCAATGTGGGTTTCTCAAGTTCTTCTTATGCCCTTTTATGCAGGCACAACCTCGACTGCTGAATTCCTTGGTTGAATATTGGAATTTGGATGCAGAGGCATTCATGTTAGAGGGGCAGTCACTAGTGCCCATGACCGAGGACATATATTTTTTGACTGGCCTCTCTAGGAGAGGGGAACCAGTCAACTTCTGGACTTTTCGTTCAGAGCCGCATAACATAGCGAAATTGATATGCCTTTATTGCACGGCTGATACAGACTGCTCGAGCTCACAGGTGCCCATAAGCAAGATTACTGACTTATCGCTACAGACGATAGTATTTCTTATTGAGAAAATCAGTGGTTTTGTAGCTCTGCATCAGGTGTCTCGGGCACAGATGAACTGTGTAGTCCAGTGCTTAAATGCACAAATATTTGATTGGAGCACCACATTGTTCGAGTGTATGAAGAGGTAGTTGACAGATTGTTGATTGCAGATGCAGAGGAACTTTGGGTTTGGGACCATTCTATGCTCTTTATTTTTTGAGAGAGTTCCAAGATTTAGTCCTCGAGTAGCGGTACGAGGACATCAGGCCTCTCTTCCTGCTATGTGTATATGGGCAGTGCTACTGCCGCAACAGGGTGGTGGAAGGAAAAATGAGTCATTCGACGATGACTTCTTCGCGTGGTTGTCACGACAGATCCCAGTTATAGAGGATTACCCCTATGTCGGGATTGATTTATCGAGAGAAATTGAGATACTAGTACCTCCTGGTGAGGAGTGAGGAGAGATGGGTAAGTTTACTTCATTGTTTTTTTTTTAAGCATATGTAATTTTTATGTTGTTTTTGTTATATATCATTTTTTTGTGCCAGAGTATTTGATGGATATGTGTTTGTTGCATGCAGATGTGGGAGCAATGTGACCTGTGGACTATGCCAGGAACAGGCATCGTCCTCGGCCATGGGCCGCACCTATCGTCGTCAGGGGACCAACGGCAGCAGGAGATCGTCCAGCCGGGGATGCTGAGAGGGTGTTGAGACAAGTCAAGCGGAACTTTACTGCACTCACTTGCGCAGTCCCTATGGCAGAGATTGAGGACCTACCACCATCAATGTAGCCTCATGTAGTGGGGCCACCACAGATGTGGGTCTGATTGTTTTGGCGTTTAGCCAACGTTGTAGATCAGTACAACAGGGCCCACAGGCCCTGACTTTAGTTAGGCTTTTCGCGTGTCGAGAGCACTACTTGTATATATTTTTTGAGGGCATAAGCCCCGTGACTTGTTATTGGTCATATTTTTGAGGCTCTTGCGTCCATCTATGTACTCTGGTGACTATGATGTTATATAGGGATTTTTATGTCTTTTTGTGTATTATGGATCATCGTTTTTTGTTTTTTTTTTGCAAAAAATGTATTTACATGTTTATGTGCATGTCCTTTCATATGTGTGTAAGATGCCAATCTAAAATTTGATTAGCTAGGGTATCTGTAATTTGATTTAAACTCCTAGGAACATGAAAATATGTAATATAATCAAAGCTTCGTTCTAAGAGACGTACCCTAAGGAATCGTCGGTGTAACGTCGGATCATGAACACGGTAAACTTTATTTAACTAAGACACAACCAACTAAGCATTGAGGTAGACCCAGAGATGAGAGATACAAAATGACAAAGAATCACAAAGAAACTCAATAATTGCACTGTACTCAGCGACATTGTTTGTGGTGTCACCTAAGCATATACCTCTGGAAGATAATAACTAGCCTCGAGGTGTAAAAATTACCCAAGCTGTGGAGGCAAGCCTTCGATTGTGTCATCTAGTAGCGTCTACGTACCCAATGAACACCTTGGGTTCACTTGACATCTACCACAGTGATGAAAGATACATCAAAACAACACGTCCATAACACTAAAAAAATAGAAAGTAATAGTACAAAGACTATACATATGTTACAAAAAGCTACCCATGGTGACCAACCTATGAGTAATACTTCTTGAGTTAGAGTCCATTTCTAGGCTCTGCCAAAGCATTCCCTTGAAAATCATCCAGACGATAAGCGGCTTTTTTTAGAACCTCCTTTATGATGAAAGGTCTGAACCACGTGGGCTTGAATTTTTCTTCCCCCAGGGGGTCCTTATCTTGGTCATAGACCAGGACAAGGTCACCTTCAGTGAAAATATGAGGATGAACGAACCTATCATACTGACACTCGACTTGATGTTTGTGAGCCTTGTTGGCCAGGGCCGCATCACGACATTGTTCATTGAGTTGTTCTAGGTATAATAACTGCTCTTCAAGTGGAGAAGTGTCTGGCAACAATTGTACTGCCAACTTTAGAGACGGGATTTGACATTTGATAGGCAAGACTACCTCCATCCCACAAACGAGTTGGAAAGGTGAGAAACTGGTTGCAGTCTTAATAGATGTTCGGTAAGCCCATAATGCCAAGTATAACATCAAATGCCAATTTGACTTGGCTGAGTTGATCGTTCGTTGTAGAATGGTCTTAAGAGTTTTGTTCACAGCTTCCACCTGACCATTTTCTTGGGGGTAGTAGGCTGATGAATGTTCCTACCGTAACCCAAGATTTGACGTTAACTCGGTCATTATCTAGTTTTGAAAGTGACTTCCATGGTCAGTGACAATATCCCTTGGGATACCGAACCTTGCTATTATATGGTTGAATAAAAAGAGAGCTGCAGTCTCTCCATCATCTTTAATTGTTGGCATATCTTTGACCCACTTTGTGAAGTAGTCTACGACTACAATGATGTAATGGTGTCACCTTGCTGAAGGAGGGTTGCATGTAGTATAATCAATCCCCCACTTGGTGAAGGGACCAACTGTGATGACAGGAAACATGGGAGTGGGATGTGCCCTCATCTTCCAAGAGAAGATTTGGCATGGGTGGCACTTCTTGACCGATTCGATACAATCTTTGATTAGTGTCGTCCAGAAGTAACTTGCTCGTAGAATCTTTTGGGTTGTTTCCAACCTAGACAAATGACCACCACAGGCTCTAGTATGGAAATCGTTAAGCATGATAGTTTCTTCTTCATGAGTGAGACATCGGCGCAGGATGCAGTCTACACCTCTCCGATACAATGTATCATTGAGTATGAGATAATTCTTAGCCTGATGGCATATGCATCGATGCTCATCACAAGAAGCAGAGGTGGGGCACTTCAAAGTCTGGAGATAGATAAGTATATCTCCATACCAGCGATCTGAAGAGGTGATCAAAAACATATCTCCTCTGATAGGTGACTCTTCGGGCAAAATATCACCTAACTCAACCGGAAGTTCGAAATAAGTTCTGCGAAGACCAGTGACTTTTTGGATTTCGCTGAAATGAAATCTAAGACAAACTCCTGGAGGATGACTATCCATCTACTGATGGTGGTCTTGCGAAATAGAACATAATGAAGAAACTGTTGAACAGCATGGACTGCTGGCAACGCAAGTTTTTTGATATGAGAATAATTGAGTTCTAGTCCTACGAGGCCTCGGCTCAGGTAATAGATGTCATATTATGAGAACAACTCATCTTCCTGAACTAAGACCATGCCAGTGGTTGACTCTGTTGTAGCCAAATATAATAAGAAATCCTTGTTATAGTTAGGTGGTCGGAGCAAAGGGGCAGTTGTGAGGGCATGTTTCAACTCAGTGAAAGAGCGTTGAGCGGCATCATCCCAATAAAAAGGGATGTCTTTCTTAAGTAAGCGCATAAATCCCTTGGTGATCTTGACATAGTTAGCGATGAAGCATCTTAAAAAATTTGCCTTGCCCTGTAGACTCTGAAGTTGAAGGATTGTGCGTAGGGGGGAAAAATGAATTATTGCCTTAACCTTGAGAGGATCAATCATGATCCCTGTTGTTGACACTATGAAACCTAACAAATGTCCCGATGTTATGCAAAACTTGCACTTGTTTGGATTCAAGGGAATCCAGAAGTAGTGACAACGCTCAAAGATAATTTGGAGATGTGTGGGATGATTCGTTCTCTTGCAAGATCGAGATGCTAAATCATCTAAATAGGCCTCGACTATATGCTTGAGGTCATGGAAAGAAAAAGACATGGCCCGCTAAAAGGTGGCTCCAACATTTTTGAGACCAAAAGGCATCTTATGATACGTGAATGTACCCCATGGCCAGATGAATGTTGTTTTGTGCTGGTCTTCGGGTTTGATTTGTATTTGGTTATATCCCGAAAAACCATCCATGAAAGAGAAGACCTCGCAACCCGCACATTCATCAATTATCTGGTCGATGAATGGTGTGGGAAAATTATCTTTGGGACAGGCCTTGTTCAAATCATGGAATTTTGTACATACACGAATTGTGCCTTGTTTTTTATTGACCGGCACAGGGTTTGACACCCATTGGGTCAAATGGATAGGATAGATAAAACCGACTTTTAGCAGTTTCTCAACCTCAACCTTAATGGTTGTTTCTTTCCTGGGGTTAACTGGACAAATCTTCTGCTAGATAGGCTTGGCATCTGGATAAGTTGTGATCTCATGTTCAACTATTTTTGGATCGATGCCTGGCATTTCCTAGTAAGACCAGGCAAAAACGTCACATAATTCTTTAAATAGATTTGTGTAGATTTGAATCTCTCCAAGGGAGTAGTCAGCTCCGACGAAAACATTCTCCATGATGCCAAGGGTTCTGTAGATATTGACTGGTATGGTGTTAGTGATGGTTTCCATATTACCCTCAACATAGACATTGTGTATAGCTAAGGGATTAACAGAACAAGTCCTATATCTAGTCATAATCAAGGTGAATTCTCCAGCCTCAATTCTACATAACTCTGGGAGAAAGTATGATCTATGATGAATATCATCCTAGGGTTTGTCCAGACTAGTCATTTCTTCAATTACTACTTCGTGAGAGGGAAAGACTAAGTCTAACAAATTGGTGTTAGCGAGAGAACCTTGAGCCCAAATAGGCTCTAGAAGTGGATCGAACTCTCATCCAGGAGTTGGATATGGGTTGGCTGAAGCTTGCTGGACTAAAGAGTACACTACTTCAGCTATGGACAAGGGCATGGACATGCCCGAATGCCTTGTCCCCTCCATCATGGTTTATGGGGAAGGAAGTATCCACAGATCGGTGAAGTAAGTCGTGCGAAATGAAGAAACTTGGAAAATCTCAAGTTTATGGTGGTTGGATATGAACTTGACATCGCCTTGAGGGGGTGGGTAATTGAAGGTACCCATCAAAGATGGGCACAAACCAAGTCCTACATTGACTATGCTTATTTGAGGATTATCAATCATCGGGACCGCGGACACCCCCAATGAAGGGTCAGATCTGGAGAAAGACAATTGATCAATGGTCACATTCTGGTCCTCGTGTTGAAACAACAAGACCCAAAAAACTGTAGCAACCACTACTTGCATAGCATAAGTCCAACTCCTTCCTAACAAAATATTGTAGTCGAGGGACGCATCGACTACCTCTACCTCAACACACACGGTCTTCCCTCCCAATTGCACGAGAAAAGAGGGAATGATACCATGTGGTCAGAACGAACGACCATCAAAAGAAGTGAGAAGAGTAGGCAACAGAGACCAAACAGGTTGTCCAATGGCCTTCCAACATGCCAATGACATGGCGCATGTCGAGGCACCCTCATCAACCACTATTGCGGAAAATATTTTGAGTAAAATTTTTCGTGGGGTGAGCCACTACTATCTGAAATGCTACGTGGTAAGGCAGACGAGGTTTTAAGTTGGTTGTATCTAACATGATGGTACCTGGATTACAAGTCTTGGTAGATCCTAGAGCGGTTAACAAAGCTTTACTCTAGGAAGGGTAGCTTTGGAGGACCTCCAAAGAGGACATCGCACAAGGGGTTTGAGACAAATCTTCCACCACATAATAGTTCTGGGTGGCCCTTGCGATTGGGTTGTGAGAAGATTTTTTGAGCGTGCCTTTTGGGATGCATGCCATTGTTTCACCCAAATTTTTCTCAATCTGTAGAGGAAGAGATGGGAGTTCATCTTCTTTTCCCTTCTCAGAAGTGCTTGGTTTACTGTAGTCATGCGCTCTAGTGGATATGAAAGCATCACCCTTCATCATATATACATTCGTGGATGCGGGATTGTTCGAAGATGGAGAGGGTCCTTGACTACCCCATTCCGCACTTGTATAGGCTTGGGTTAGGTTTTGTCCATGTTGAAATGGATTGTTAACACCGTAGGCTATTGCTGTGTCACAAACTTTTGGGCCTCTGCAAGCCGGGGACATAGGTGGGTCGGGTGGTCTTCTGCGCACAGGTTGAACGAATACCTAGCCTTTCGTTTCTCATTGTTTCCCCTACCATCATTATCAGTGGGTTTCTTATCCCCCTTACCCTTCTTTCATTGTTTTTTCTTTCCTTTAGGCTACTGGGTGGCCTTTGGATTTGTCGATTGCACTATGTGTACATCCGACATTTTAGTAGGGGGAGTAGCCAAAACAGTAGTTTGGCTAGTCGATGTGTGTTGTATAGACAATTGTTGCAACTACTTCATTAGTTGCTCAACAGGCTTTGTTTGTGTTGAACCAACAATACCATCAGCATGTGGTCCAACTCTCTGTCTAGTTTTATCAAGTATTGAGCGTGGTGCATCTGGAAAGATCTCGTATAATAAACCGTACTAAGAATAGATGATCTTAAGTTGTTGATCTCTCATGATGGCGTCTTCTTCAGAGAACACTCCTTAAGTCACGACGTCTTTGGATAACTGTGGGACCAAAGACTTAAGGAACCACTCGAGAAGGAATTCTAGTGGGACTGGTACCTTAATTAAACTCTTTCGGTGTCTCCATTCTCAGATGTGATCAAAGATATGGTCTGCTTTTGTCTGTGAGAAATTGGCCAGCAATTCTATGTCAGTGTCGTATCTCACAGGTAATTGGAAATGGTTTAGGAAGGCCATTGCCAATTTGTCGAAGGAAGAATATCTTGAGCGGTCGAGCTCATCGTAGCATTTCACGGCACTCCCAATGAGAGTATGTTGAAACAATCACAACTTTACAGAGTCATCTTTCAAAGAGTTAGATGAGCACCAAAGGTGGAAAGTAGTCATGTGATCACTTGGATCTTCGTTAGGCTTGGCTTCAAACTTTGGTATGTCCGAAGGAAACTTTGTCAGCATAGGAGGCCAACACGGATCATGACAGATAGGGTCAGTCAATAGCCTTGTCAAGTCTGGAAAATGCAAGGTTGCCAGGAAAGGTACTTTGGGTTGTTGGTAATAACTTGGGAAAAAGGGGCCTAGAGTTTGACTAGCACTAGGTTGCCACAAAAAGTTTGACTGCTGGCCTAGGTTCTGGTAAAAACCGTGACCATGGCCAGCGTATGGATTCTGCATGTGGGGAGACATCGTCGGTTGATTCCCAAAATAGGACGTATATGGATGGGCGTGCATTACATTCGGAGGACTTTGGGAAGGGTTGTCCCATGTTGATCCCGTGGGGATAGGCATAGTACCTTGTCCGGGGTTCCATTGACTATGGAAAGAATTGCCCCAGATCGACATTCCTAACGAAGGAATGGATCCCTGACAATAATTCCAAGGCCCTGATGTGGAATAAGTTCCTGGGTTTGCCCCCTATGTAGGAATAGTACCCTGCATAGGAAAAGGTTGTCCAAAATTGGGGTTGCCCCCAGTCAAGAAAGTAGTTAACGAAAAGGTGTTGTTTCCAAATGCACTGAACAAAGAAAATGGTGTCGAACCTACTAGCATATTATGCGAAGGTGGTCCTTGACTCCTTGCTTGAAGTAAACTATGGTGTGCAGGTGCCCCGGCGGATTGTTGATGCATGCCATTGAGTGAAGGGGACGAAGGAGGTATATGACCTCCCCCGTAAGGGAAAGCGTTAAAAGGAGTAGGAGTTCCCCCCATGTGGCCTTGTAGAAAAGTGTTAGAGCTCCCTACCCCCAGACCTGAAGTCTGTGAAGTGGAGTAGGAAAGTACAGGACTTTTACCTAAACTAGGCATCATGTATGAGAACGGAGGGCCTGTCGCACTTAGTGGGAAATGGGTTTTGGCTGCTGCCATAGATGGGATCAGACCACTATGTGAGGTAGAGGCGGCCAAGACCATGGTGTCTCAGACTGATCATGGTGGGTTAGGAGGTGGAAACTCTCCTGTGGTGACAACCATAGTTGGAATTGAAGAATTCCCAGAAGGAGTAACAACATTTGTTTCCATTGTTATGTGCGACACTGTCTGGCACTCGTAAGGGTGAATCGGTATGATGTTGGGTTCCAAAATATCAGTGGTTGAGGTTTCAGGTGGACCAAGAGCTTTCTCTCCAAAGTCTAAAACAGTCAATTCCTCTGGGTGTTGGTCGGGCACAATTTCTTATGACCCGGTCGCTTCAAAAGACCCTTGTTGGTCTAGCTTTCACCTTAGTGGTGGCGGGGGTGGCTCCAGTGTAACTGGTGATAGGCCCTAAAGCCTTCGTGACCAGTGGATCTCGTGATCTTCCACTGTGTGAGAAGATCAAAGACACACTAGGGCTGTCTAACCGTTCAAAAAATAACACACACTAAAAAGTCCCTACAAGATAATACAAACAAACACTAAACTAATTGGAAGAACAGTTACAACAACCAACACTAGAGAAAATTACCGGTGCAAGTGAAACTCGAACACAAAAGAACCCTCCGGGTATACTCTACAAAGCGTGGCTCGATGTCTGTCCTAGGTACCACGGTATACCCTCGCAGTCACCTGTGTATGTCCCTAAAAAGATAGGCAACTAGGTTGCCAGTGTGCGAACAATCACCAGGCAGGTACAGTCGAAAGTTGGGTAGACCACAATGAGCAGGGTATCAAGCCCGAAACTTGTCAAGGGTATCAAAATAAAATGGTTCAGAAGACAAATAAGGACCTCGAATGGATTTGAGACCCACGAAGCCCTGTGGAAAATGCAATCGATGGAATCCCAAAACAAGCCCTCTATATGTGTTCTCCACTACGATTGGTCCATCTTTGGAGGGGTTATCTCTACTACCTTTCCGCATGTGACCTCATGTTTGTCCCCTGTGTTAGAGGGGGGTCCCATATAACTTTCATGATACTAGACTTTGACACTCCCTAACTTAGACTCCAATGTTTGATTTTAATGGCCTTGAAGAGTTTCCTCTCCAACCTAATTTATGGCCCTAACCCTAAACTAGTTGGTTGACCCTATAAACATAAAGAGTCTAATGAATTTTAGATTTAGTGTTTATTTTATGGCTTGTCTTACGTCAAAGTCTATGAAAGTGAAACTAGTGATGTTTGAAAGATGAAAGTAAAATAAATAGAAAGCTTGGAAAAAAAAACTTTTCTTTAAACAACTTTTCAAACTTTAAAAATTTTCTAAGATCTTTGAACAACAAACTCAAAGAAGGATTTCACTCGACTACGAGCTACTTATGATCTAAGTAAAATGTCAAGAACTTATGAAAGCAAAGACTTTTCCCTGGTTACTAATGCAAAACAACACTTTTTAACCAATAAAAGAAATAAAAGTTTTTTTTTATTTGAATGCTCACAAAGAAAAAAAGGAAAAATACTAACAAGTCAAAACCAAGAAAAAATTTCTGGCCTAAGCGCAGATCACAAAGAGTCACGTCAAAAATCACACAGAATCAAATTTTTAAAAGTTGGACTCTCACACTTGTCTAAAAACCCTATAACAGAAAATTTTGAGGAAAAAATTCTAAACGAAAAAGAAAGCTATTGATGTGATCAAACCTAAGTTATTGACCGCTATGGAAGAGATCGAAAAACCTAATAGGTATAGTTGTTGTCAAAGGAAAAGATGATTGCCTCACCTTCAACAAAACCTCTCCTCAAGCACACCATTGATAGTTCAACAGCAAGCGTGTGCACACAAGTTGTGTAAAGTCAGAGGGAATGTACACGCGTGTTGGCCTTATACAGGGCACGTGTATCCCTAACTCTAAGACAAAAAAAAAAATCCAAGCAAGCCAGCCCAGGCAGAGACTACTGGTACTAAAAACTAGAATCTTTTGAAGACTTAGACACTTACTTTAACAGAAAAAGAAAACCAATCAAGGAAAACTTCATAGACCAAACCAATCCAAGGTGAAACCTAAGCTACAGATTGCAAGCAACAAAGACTAGAAAAAGTTCCAGAAAACCCCTGAGAATGACTACTTGTGACAGGGAAGAGGATGATTGCCTCTTTAAAAGCAATTATCTGGAATCTACATGTGACTACCACTTCCTCAGCTAGCGTGTACACGTGGGCTATGAGAATGCAGGGTGCAGGTACACACGTGTAAACCTTATACAAGCCGCATGTACCTCTATGGGTCTTGAAAAAATTACAATCAAGCAAAGAAACAGAGATAACTGGTATGGAAGACCAGAATCTCTGTTAGCTCAGACTTTTGTAGAAACTTTAAAAACAGGAAAATGAAACAAATTCTTAAAAATACCCAAAATATCCCCCAGAACCCTAGAGACTTCCCCAGTATGGTCGCCAATTCTATTGTGACTGGGAAATCCCTCTACAGACTAGCACTTAGGGTTATATTATGCATGCAAAAAAGACATAAAGATCTCTACTTTCTACCGTTGTCTCAGACCTAATCCCCATTATTCCAAAGCAAATACATAGTTAAATGAGCATACCTTATTACAAGCGTTTGATGTAGATCCCTCCTTACGCTTGATCATTTTTTGATTGCAGCTCTCTTCCCAAGGCTGACCTGCATTCACATAAAACAAACAACAAACTCCGCATGCATTTGATCTATAGATTAATGGGTTAGATATTTCAATAAACAAGTATACAACAAATCATAAAAACCTCATATGGTGGGACGGGAAAAGTATCTCTTTATTATTAACTTCAAAAAATCAACTTACAATGATGAAGCCGACCACTACTCCATGAACTTGGTCCTGGGCTCCTCTTCTACTATCCTCCAACTTCTTTTCTCTATCTTTCTCTTTGCACAAGGAAGGCTAAAGGGTTGGGACAAAGGGAATATGCAATTGGGTATAGTTTCTTTACTATGATTCTTCTCTTCCAAATGGGACCCCTAACCCTTCGTTTATAGGCTAGAAGAAGCTAGGTATTTGGGAAAACCCTCGGCCATGCATGGTCAGAAGGTTCAGTTAACTCACCCAAAGTTGTGTGTTCCGTCGACAACTTTCCTTTTTTCGTTCTTTTGTAGGTACACGTGGGTTGTTTTGGGTCAGCGAATGTGTACACGCATGCAGTAATAGAGCAGGGTGTGTGGGCCTTTATAAAAAGTGTTTTTAAGAAGAGTTGTTCGGCAGTGTTTTGGAAAAGAAGGAATCTGAGATGACCTGCTGCCAGGTAAGCTTGTATGGTGCAAATTAGGGTTATAACAATTGGGATATGGAGTCAATTGTGCAACCTCTCTCTACAAACTTTCAAAACTAGCTATTTATTCAAGCAATTAACTGATAAACTGTTGAAAAACTTGAAGGAAAACAAATGCTCGAGAAGCGAGATTTATTTCCTATGCTACCCTACTTCTAACCAGTTTTGCGACTTGGTCAAGTAAAGGAAAAATTCCATAACATCCATTCAAGTAGTTTCAAAACTGAAAAGATCTTGTCCATACCACTGATCAATAGATTATAACTGAAAAATATCAACCATGATAGAAAAAATTTCAAAAAGCCATACTTACCTGGAAGTGTTGGTGATTTAAATAAATATGAAAATTTTAAGTAATCTGAAACATAAGACTCGCCAGGATACCAACAAAAAAACGTGCACGCGCCCTGACCTAGCTCTGTAACGATTACAGGTTTGAGTGTGCTGCCATGGCAACCCAGGGAGGGGAGCCGTCGCCCCCTCCTTCCCCCGCCTCCTCCTTCAAACGCCTGGTAGAAGCAAGCAACAAAAAGTCGACTGCCATAGAAGCCCCGAGCTTTATCAAGAAACTAAACGATAATCCATAGATCGACCTCCCTCCGGAATTCCCTATCAAAGTCGCCATGTCTCTCTCTGAACGAGGACTCATTGGTCAGTTTATGGGACTCTGGCCTTCAACCAGATCCACCAACAACTGGATTCAGAGAAACTGGAGACCTCTGATAGAAAATAGTGTGACATGCTACGCGGTCGGGTGAGGATACTTTATCTTCGAATTTATCTCTCAGGAGGATAGAGATCTGATTTTCAGAAACGGCCCATACTTTATGGGCACTCAAGGAATTTACCTAAACAGATGGACCCCAAACTTTGACCCTGCTTCAGAAGTCCCCAAGGATGTCTCGGTCTGGGTAAGGCTCCCCAACTTGCTGATCCATTGCTAGAACCCCTCCTTGCTTCAGGAAATAGGTAATGGACTTGGGCGCTACATCGACCGAGCAGAACCTAGAGACCAGTATTCTTGTATGAGGATCTGTGTAGAGGTTGATCTGGAGGTAGGCCTACTAGAGGCCATAAAGCTGAAGGTCGGTAACTGGCAGTACTTCCAAAAGATAGACTACGAATAGCTCCCGTTCAAGTACAGAGGCTGCCACGAATATGGTCATTTCCAAAGAAATTGTCCAAAAACCCCCCCCTCCACTGAAAAAGAAGGGGATGAAGGATGGAAGCAAGCCCGTAAAGGGATATCCATAGAAAGAGGCCAAAGGAATGAGTAGACAGAACCACAGAAAACCAAGCCCATGGAAAATACAGAAAAGGAGAACAACTTCAGAATCTTAGCCAAAGGAATGGAGGACAGAGAGCAAGATCCAACTAAAGAAGATCAAGAGGGAGAAAAGAAAGATCAGAATCCTGTAAACAAAGGGAACACGCCAACAGAAGAAGCAGGGATGCAAAATAACTCCCCCCAGAAGCAGGTCAAAAGTCAGAACATAGAGGAGGGGGAGATCTCGTTAAGTAGTGACTCAGACAAAGCAAGTGAGGTTTGGGCCACCCCAAAGAAAAAGGGAAGAGGCTGGAAGTCAAAAAACGCAGAAAGGAACTAGGAAGCCCATAAAGCCGTCCTCAATGGGTCACAACCCACTATCAAACATCCGTTGTCGGTTCATAACACGCGGAAGCGGGCCAAAGCCCCCCAAGGAGGCCCTCCCCCCCCCCAAGGTTTATAATGATCATAACCTCCTGGAACTGTAGGGGAATGGGAAGAAAAAAGAAGGAAGAAGCGTTAAAAGATATTCTCAAAGCCTCGAGAGCAAGTATCCTACTGCTCCAGGAGACTAAAATGAGCCAGCAAGATGCGCTCAAAACCCTGTCGAAAGTTTGGAAAGGAAGGCTCGGAGTCGCCGAAAATGCAAGGGGTGCCTCAGGAGGGCTATGTAGAATGTGGGACGCCTACAAAATAGACCTGCTTAGCTCTGACATCTGCATGCATTGGATTCACACCAGAATTCTCCACAAAGACACGGGTTGTCAGGTAAGCATCTTTAATATTTATGCACCACAACTATTGGGGGAAAAAAAACATTGTTGGGAATCCCTGCAGGTCTACCTCCAGCAAAACAATCTCACCAATATCATCTTGGGTGGAGATCTAAATGTAACTCTAGCCCAGGACGAGAAGAGGGGTGGCTCGATAGTGAGAGATCCGGCTAGAGAATGGGTAGAGGACTTAGCCTCCGCATGGGACCTTCCTGATATCAAACCAGTCAAAGGTCGTTACACGTGGACCAATAAGAGAATTGGTCCTGGGCACATCGCTGCCAGATTGGACAGATTCCTTGTACAAAGCTCCCATGTATTGCTAGGACTTGAATCAAAGTCTAAAATTTTGGCCCATAGTGTTTCTGATCACAAACCGATTCGGTTAGAAATAAAAAAATATCAAGTCAAGGGGCCCATCCCCTTCATATTCAGCCCAAACTGGATAAATGATCAAGGATTCACAGCGCTAGTAGCAAAAGTATGGGCCACCATAGTCCAAGGTTCAACATCCTATGCGTGGGAGGAAAAAATTAAAATACTGAAATATGCTTTGAAGTCATGGGCCAAGAGCCAAATGAGCCCAATAGCAACGTGCCTAGCATCCCAAAGACAACTTGAAGCCCATCAGCTAATAATGGAACAGAAGGAGATCACCCCGGAAGTCTTGCAAAAGGAGGATAGCCTGCAAAGGCAATGGCATCAAGCCTGCAGAATGGAGGAAAACTATTGGCGGCAGAAGTCGAGAAGCTTATGGTTGAAAGAAGGAGACCGCAACACAGCCTACTTTCACAAACAAGCGGAAGAAAGGAAACAATACAAGGCAGTGACGGAAGTTCAGGTTCAGGAAAAAACAATTGCAAATCCAGAAGGCATTAAACAAGAAGCTCATGAAACTTTTGAGAATCTATATACAGACCCAAAGGATACGGATTTGGACCAGAAAGGCTACCCACTCACGCTCATTCCAAAGCTAATAAATGAAGACATTAACAACAAGCTGACTAGAGAGGTATCGCAGCAAGAAATAAAGGAGGCCCTTGACCAGATGAACCCAGACAATGCTCCGGGACCAGACGGGTTCACTGCCAGATTCTATCAAAAGTGCTGGGAAATCATCAAAAAGTACCTAACCAAAATGATCTAGAAGTCACAGCAGGCCAGCAAGCTGGGAGGAAGCACTAACTTTTCTTTTCTGGCACTCATCCTGAAAGAAAAAGGAGCGACCTCTTTCAACAGGTTCAGACCAATCTCTTTATGTAACACAAGCTATAAAATCCTTGCCAAAGTAATAGCCAACCATCTCAAGGAAGCTCTCCCCCTCATAGTTCCTGAAAATCAAGGAGGCTTTGTTCAAGGAAGACATATCACCGACAACATCATCCTGGTTCAAGAAGCGATCCACTCCAGCGTTCTAAGGAAAGAAAAAGGTATGGTCATTAAGCTAGATCTCGCTAATGCTTTTGATAGAGCCAGAAACAAATTTATATTTGAAGTTATGAGGAAGTTTGGGTTTGATTTACATTTTATAAATTGGATAAAAGCCTGCATAGGATTCCCTTGGATAGCCCCCCTGGTAAATGGGAAGGTAACTGCCTTCTTCAAAGCCTCCAGGGGCCTAAGGCAAGGCTGTCCACTGTCGCCTTTGATTTATGCCCTTCAAGCTTCAGTTCTAATCTACCAACTGAAACACTCCCAAATTAATAAAGATCTTCATGGTCTAAAAATAGCACAAGGGGTGAAAGATATCAACCATGCACAATTTGCAGATGATACGCTTCTGTTGGGTGGAGCAAGCCCAATCATAGAAAAAAAATTCAAGGAAGAGCTGGACGCCTATGCAACAGTCTCTGGCAGCGAGATAAATCAGTCCAAAAGTAGCATTTATGGCTGGAACATCACCCCAAATGAAATGCTAAGAATGACAAGAGTTCTAGGGATGGAGGGGCAGACAAAATGGGACGCCTTCAAGTACCTGGGAGTCCCAATCTTTAAATCTGCCCCAAGAGTTTCCCACTGGATCCATATCGCAGAAAAAATTAAGAATAAATTCACCTCTTGGGGGGGCAACTGGCTGAACTTAGCAGGAAAGACAGTCCTGATAAAGGCTGTAGTGGCTAGCCTCCCCATCTTTCAATGCTCGCTCTTGTTAGCTACAACTACATTTATCCAAAACCTTGAGGCATTTCAGAGGCGTTTCTTGTGGGAAGGAGGCAGGCAGGAAAAGAAGAAGATGCACCTGGTTAGTTGGGAAAAAACCACAAAATCTTACATGGAAGGAGGTCTTAATTTTAAAAATACAAGGACTCAAAATCTGGCGTTAGGGGCAAAGCTTCCCTGGAAATTGATCACCGGCAAAACCACTTGGAGTAAATGAGCACTTTGGAGGAAATACTTTTGAGGCTCTCGGGACAGAAGTTTAGAACTCCCAGGTAAGGAGGTGAAAAGCTCTCCCATCTTCGCGCTTTGCAAAAAAGTGCTCCCTCTTTTCACCCCTCACCTAACTTGGGTGCCGAGAAATGGAAGGAAAATAAGAATTTGGACAGACTCAATAATGGGTGACCCTCTGTTAGATAAGCACCAGGACCTACAAGGACTCAAAAGATGGATGGACAGCCAAAACATCTCAACACTCTCAGACATATCAGTTTGGGAAGATGAAAGGTCTCACTCCTGGCAAGGGTGGGCAGTCCCAAATAGACCAGTTGTACTAGATAGTCAATGGGATGCTCTCAAGAAGTGTCTCCAATGGAAATCCCCTCTAAAAAATACAGGTAAGGATGACCGTGGATGGGGCAAGAATGCCAGGGCTTACACCATAGCAGAGGGTTACCAACTCTTCAACTCAATTCCCACTGCAATGCCAAATCCAGCAAGATGGAAAGTAGTCTGGAAATATCGATCCCTCCCAAAAATTGACCAATTCAGCTAGACCTTGGTGCACAAAATTATCCCAACGGGGGAGAATCTCCGAAGAAGGGGCTGGGAAGGACCCTTTAGGTGCCCTCTATGCCTCCACGCAGAAGAAACAACTGAACACACTCTCCTAAACTGCAGCTATGCAAAAGAAGTCTGGATGAAGGTAACAGGCCTCCAAACAACCACAAACTTCCCTCCGGATGTAATAAGCCTACTTCCCCAATGGGAATCCCTGTTCCCTTTTGCCAATAAGAAAAGAAACCAAGCTCTATGGATATGGGGATTACTTCCAAAGTTTGTTCTATGGAATCTCTGGTTAGAGAGAAATCATATAATTTTCAGAGATAGCCAACTAAGTGAAGACAGAATTGCCATTAAAATTCAAGCACTGCTGGGGGAATCTGCTGCTCACCTCTGTCCCACAGTAAAACTACATAATTTGGTCGAAGAACAGGAGATTTGGATAGCCCAGTTCAACATCCCAGGGATAGGAAGCCAACAAGGAAGTCACCCAATGCATGAAAGCTGGGAGATCAGGAAAAGTGAAAATAAATTTGCCAAATGGAAAAGAAAAATCAAAATGCCCATCCTCTACTTTGATGGGGCCTCGAAAGGGAACCCAGGCCAGGCCGGGGGAGGGGGCATCATAGAAGATCCCAGACAAGACAAAGCAACGCATTATGCCCTTGGACTCGGTATAGAGTCCAACAACAGAGCCGAAGCCTTGGCTCTCTGGCAAGGTTTGCAACTGGCAGTCAAACTCAGAATACAGGATTTGGCAATTATAGGTGACTCCAGAATAATCATACAAGCGATGATCAAGCACTCCACAATTAAAAGCATCAAGCTCAACAACCTTCTTGATAAAATCCGCCTCCTACTAAGGAATTTGAACACCTATCAATTCTATCATGTTTTAAGGGATTTAAATCGAATTGTTGATAAAGAAGCCAACAAAGGAGTTCTATTGGATGCTGGAGTGTTGTCAATCAATAGCATCATTGAAAATGTGGAAATCCCATGACCCATCGCAGCTCACGGGCACTCTTCCAAAGGATCGACCGTGCAGAAGCAAAGGATTCGGGCGAATCGCCCAGGCAGGTAGGAGCAGAAGCGTGGATTGGACGGAAGGCCAAGGCAAGTACAAAGAGGAATGGGACCCCAGAGCTAGTGGAGACACAAGATCCGCGCGATCACAGCCAGAATCCAAAGACAATAATGGGAATGAGCGAGAGAGAAATAAAGGAAGCTAGGCCCCCTCTCATTCTAGCTCAAGCAAAGTTCTGTAAGAAGCTTAGGAATCCAAAGAGGGTGAAGCATCAGAGCAAGAGAAGCAGGATGTGTGTGGTGAGAGATCTAAGGGAGATGGCGTCTTCATCAAAAGGGAAGTTGAGCACAGAGGAACGCCTGAAGGAGATGGACAAAGCTCTTGCAAACCTGCAACAGCTTCTACAACACCAGTTAGACTTTTTAGAAAATTTGGACGTGGAGGCTGGACGCAGACTGGAACAGCTAGAATCTGACATCACCATGACCAAAATTGGTTTTGCTGAGGAGCTGGACAAGCTCCACAAAGAGCTGAAGAACCCACAGCAAGAATTTGATGAGAGGATGGAACAGCTGGAGACTAAGATGGCCCAACTGAACAGCAACTGGAGCCAGGAGGAAAAGAAGTAATCTCTTGTTGTAAAAGTCTTTGTAAGCAGGCTTTGTAAGCACTCTGGCAATGTGTTTCATCCGAGGCTCTAAATAAGCAGCATGCTAGGTAGTAAGGTAGCTAAATCAGTTCGTAAGTATAGTTTCAATGTAGATTGTTTTAGGAATGTAGGCCCGAAGACACCTGGGGCCATTTTGTAATTGAACCTGTGGCTTTGCCACCTCTATTAATATAATCCATACCCGTTTGAGTCAAAAAAAAAATCTGAAACATAAGACTCCAACAAGGCTGCAAATGGATCCTTGAAACCAAGATCAAAAACATGTTGATCAATAAAAAACAATTGTTCATCCATGACTACCTATTTTCTTGAAAATCGATAACCCTCTAGTCCTCTTGTGATCAAATCTTGGTTAGCAGTAGAAACAACTCTTTCTTCAAAATAATGATCATAAGGTGATGATAAAACAGGAGTTAAAGCATACTGATTATGATCAGCTAGAAAAATTCAATTACCTATGCAGTCATCGGTTACCTCATGGTCGAAAAGCTTTGAAAATTGATCATAAACTTGATATCCATACTTGTCCATAGAAAAATATGCAAACAAAGAATATGATTCCAAATATGACATATACTCACATTCTTTCTGACATTCCATATATGCTTCATACTCACTATCTTCTTGCTCAAAATCTGAAACATACTGACGTTTCCCTTGCTCATGTGAATGCAGATTTTCAAATCAAACTTGCTCTCGGATCCTCCTGGAAGCACATATGTTCTCCTAAATTTCTTGAGCATATTCAAATAAGATTCTTAAGGATGAAGACTTCCTTTCTATCAGGAGAAGGAAAAGGTCTGGATACTGAGCCATAACATAGAACACCATTGCAACAGTCTCTATAGTTTGGATCTCCAAATGCATGTCATGATAAATGTTGTATAACCTTCTATTGAAGACAAACAAGACTTTGTCTTCGCCTCTCCTCAAAGCATAAAAATCAGTGAGGTATAAGTCAAGAGACTTGTTCTCACCCCAATGCTTTGAAAAAACATTGGACAACTCGATCCAAGAACCAATGGAATCAACTCTCAAATCCTTAAACCATACTGCAACAACTCTAAACAAAGTTTTAGAGAACAAACTCATAGTAACATCATCATGAATAATCTCGAATTGATCAACAAAATTTTCAAAGGCCCCCAAATGCCTCTCAGATGTGACATGATCCTCTCCAGAATAATGGGGAAGATACTCAAGGAAATCAAGAGAATAAGGATGAAGAATATATGGCAGCTTTAAAGGTTTAAACATCTTCATCCTGATTCTAGTTTGAAAAGCAGTGGGATGATCATGAGGACTAACAAGTTCATTTGAAGGCTCAATAGTCACTGAAGATAATGAGATTTGAGAAAGTTTTTGATTGGATTGAATCTCCTCAAGGTCACAAGGATGATTAGATTCAGGAGAGATTTGAATGTAAATCTCATCTTTATGAATAGGTTGCGGTAAATATATAGAATCAACATCAAAAACATAAGGAGGCTGCAAATTTTCCTCTTGCAAGGATGGATATACAAAGGTAGGTTGATGATCATCCGAATAAACAAAGAACAAGATGATCCTCTTTATACGTGAAGGGAAAAGAAAAAATGAATTGATAAAGAACAACAAAATCTCATGAATTGATACCTGGATTTTCCCTTATGCCTTTTCATCTTTTTGTCAATCGGATCCTCCCCATTGGAGTATTTGATTGTGGATTCATGAGGCAGATTGTTACAGTTGATTTCTGTGTCCTTCTCTTGCCTGCCATCAAAAGTCGGATCTGTGTCGTTCTCGCAGGGAAACTAGCTTCACTTCTGTTCCCCGACAACGACGCCAATTTGTCATCACTCCAAGAGTCACTCCCTGACTATAAAGGGAACGAGCTTGGTAACATAAGAAATAGATAAATGAATAGGTTTATGTGGGTGGATCAAATTGATAGACTGTCAAAAATGCATTCCTCAAAGACACATATTAAAACACTCTAACAAATAAGGCCTTCACTATATAGATCAGATAACTTAAGGATTTGCAAATGGATGAAGAATGCTACCATACAAACAAAATAATATACACTAAAAGCACATATGAATGGTTAATTACAGTAGGAAAGGTATTTGTTATTCTTTTCCTATCAACACAATTAAATAAATACTTCTATCAGTCATCAAATAAACATAAGAAAATATGAATTATACATTCATTCAAAAATACAGTGGAAGATGAAAGGAAATCAAAATCTTCTCAAATATAGTGAAATGATCTCATATTCAGATATGCATTCAAAGGTATTAGTACAAAAATATTTTCTTGGTCTTCAAAGTCTGACCTCTCAGTATAGAAGACTGAACCCACCTCCTAAATGATTACAATTAGATATATAAAAACATATCCTAACTCCTTTGAAAGTTTATAGGATCTAAACTAATATAAATCTACTAGGTTTTAAAACAGAAAATGACATGTCCATGTTTATTAGGAATCCCTTTTTACTTAGATTAGGATACCTCAATCGAATGCCACCTTCATTTATTGATAAATTAAAATAAATTCNGGGTTGGGACAAAGGGAATATGCAATTGGGTATAGTTTCTTTACTATGATTCTCCTCTTCCAAATGGGACCCCTAACCCTTCTTTTATAGGCTAGAAGAAGCTAGGTATTTGGGCTAACCCTCGGCCATGCATGGCCGGAAGGTTTAGTTAACTCACCCAAAGCTATGTGTTCCGTCAACAACTTTCCTTTTTTCGTGCTTTTGTAGGTACACGCGGGTTGTTTTGGGTCAGCGAACGTGTACACGCATGCAGTGATAGAGTAGGGTGTGTGGGCCTTTATAAAAAGTGTTTTTAAGAAGATTTGTTTAGCAATGTTTTGGCAAAGAAGGAATCTGAGATGGTCTGCTGCCAGGTAAGCTTGTATGGTGCAAATTAGGGTTATAACAATTGGGATATGGAGTCAACTATGCAACCTCTCTCTGCAAACTTTCAAAACTAGCTATTTATTCAAGCAATTAACTTATAAACTGCTGAAAAACTTGAAGGAAAACAAATGCTCGAGAAGCGAGATTTATTTCCTATGCTACCCTACTTCTAACTAGTTTTGCAACTTGGTCAAGTAAAGGAAAAATTCCATAACATCCATTCAAGTAGTTTCAAAACTAAAAATATCTTGTCCATACCACTGATCAATAGATTATAACTGAAAAATATCAACCATGATAGAAAAAATTTCAAAAAACCATACTTACCTGGAAGTGTTGGTGATTTAAAGAAATATGAAAATTTTAAGTAATCTGAAACATAAGACTCCAACAAGGCTGCAAATGGATCCTTGAAACCAAGATCAAAAACATGTTGACAAATAGAAAACAATTGTTCATCCATGACTACCTATTTGCTTGAAAATCGATAACCCTCTAGTCCTCTTGTGATCAAATCTTGGTTAGCAGTAGCAACAACTCTTTCTTCAGAATAATGATCATAAGGTGATGATAAAATAGGAGTTAAAGCATACTGATTATGATCAGCTAGAAAAATTCAATTACCTATGCAATCATCGGTTACCTCATGGTCGAAAAGGTTTGAAAACTGATCATCAACTTGATATGCATACTTGTCCATAGAAAATATGCAAACACTGAAGAATATGATTCCAAATATGACATATACTCACATTCTTTCCGATGTTCCATATATGCTTCATACTCACTATCTTCTTGCTCAAAATCTGAAACATACTGACATTTCCCTTGCTCATGTGCATGCATATTTTCAAATCAAACTTGCTCTCGGATCCTTCTGGAAGCACGGATGTTCTCCTAAATTTCTTGAGCATATTCAAATAAGATTCTTAAGGATGAAGAATTCCTTTCTATCAGGAGAAGGAAAAGGTCTGGATACTAAGCCATAACATAGAACACCATTGCAACAGTCTCTATAGTTCGGATCTCCAAATGCATGTCATGATAAATGTTGTATAACCTTCTATTGAAGACAGACAAGACTTTGTCTTTTCCTCTCCTCAAAGCATAAAAATCAGTGAGGTATAAGTCAAGAGACTTGTTCTCACCCCAATTCTTTGAAAAAACATTGGACAAATCGATCCAAGAACCAATGGAATCAACTCTCAAATTCTTAAACCATACTGCAACAACTCTAAACAAAGTTTTAGAGAACAAACTCATAGTAACATCATCATGAATAATCTCGAATTGATCAACAAAATTTTCAAAGGCCCCCAAATGCCTCTCAGATGTGACATGATCCTCTCCAGAATAATGGGGAAGATACTCAAGGAAATCAAGAGAATAAGGATGAAGAATATATGGCAGCTTTAAAGGTTTAAACATCTTCATCCTGATTCTAGTTTGAAAAGCAGTGGGATGATCATGAGGACTAACAAGTTCATTTGAAGGCTCAATAGTCACTGAAGATAATGAGATTTGAGAAAGTTTTTGATTGGATTGAATCTCCTCAAGGTCACAAGGATGATTAGATTCAGGAGAGATTTGAATGTAAATCTCATCTTTATGAATAGGTTGCGGTAAATATATAGAATCAACATCAAAAACATAAGGAGGCTGCAAATTTTCCTCTTGCAAGGATGGATATACAAAGGTAGGTTGATGATCATCCGAATAAACAAAGAACAAGATGATCCTCTTTATACGTGAAGGGAAAAGAAAAAATGAATTGATAAAGAACAACAAAATCTCATGAATTGATACCTGGATTTTCCCTTATGCCTTTTCATCTTTTTGTCAATCGGATCCTCCCCATTGGAGTATTTGATTGTGGATTCATGAGGCAGATTGTTACAGTTGATTTCTGTGTCCTTCTCTTGCCTGCCATCAAAAGTCGGATCTGTGTCGTTCTCGCAGGGAAACTAGCTTCACTTCTGTTCCCCGACAACGACGCCAATTTGTCATCACTCCAAGAGTCACTCCCTGACTATAAAGGGAACGAGCTTGGTAACATAAGAAATAGATAAATGAATAGGTTTATGTGGGTGGATCAAATTGATAGACTGTCAAAAATGCATTCCTCAAAGACACATATTAAAACACTCTAACAAATAAGGCCTTCACTATATAGATCAGATAACTTAAGGATTTGCAAATGGATGAAGAATGCTACCATACAAACAAAATAATATACACTAAAAGCACATATGAATGGTTAATTACAGTAGGAAAGGTATTTGTTATTCTTTTCCTATCAACACAATTAAATAAATACTTCTATCAGTCATCAAATAAACATAAGAAAATATGAATTATACATTCATTCAAAAATACAGTGGAAGATGAAAGGAAATCAAAATCTTCTCAAATATAGTGAAATGATCTCATATTCAGATATGCATTCAAAGGTATTAGTACAAAAATATTTTCTTGGTCTTCAAAGTCTGACCTCTCAGTATAGAAGACTGAACCCACCTCCTAAATGATTACAATTAGATATATAAAAACATATCCTAACTCCTTTGAAAGTTTATAGGATCTAAACTAATATAAATCTACTAGGTTTTAAAACAGAAAATGACATGTCCATGTTTATTAGGAATCCCTTTTTACTTAGATTAGGATACCTCAATCGAATGCCACCTTCATTTATTGATAAATTAAAATAAATTCTTAAATAAAAAATCACCATATTATCCCAAAAAAATTTCCAACTAAGTCAAAATTTGACTTTTGACCAAATGTGAAGTAATCGGGCACCTACAGGAAGTTAGTAGCGCATGACACTGTGAAAGGAAACTTTGCGTTGCAAACTTCCTGTGTAAATTTTCTTATTATATTGAGTAGCTCTGCAATTCTTTCAACACCTTGCCATTTCTCAAATGACCTCTAGGAGATGATGTTCATAAGCCACTTGGCATGGAGTAAGCCTCTTTGCATTTGAATTAGGCTTGAACTCCTTGAGTGGGAAGCTCTTGTTGACATGAGAAGAGCAGAAGAAGGAAGGACATAAGAAATTTATTTTCCAAAAAGAATCCTTCCTTCTTATAAGCCATTTTGAAGACTCGAGAATGTAAAAAGATACAAGGCTACAAAGAAAATTTGAAGGACCCATTAAGGCAGTTGTCATATCCCTCCAACTAGTTATATTCATGTCTTAGCATTTTCTATTGTTTTATGTTTTAGTGTATTGCTTATGAGGAAGATGCTAGCATTTTCTATTGTTTTATGTTTTAGTGTATTGCTTATGAGGAAGATGCTAACTATGGGTGTGGAGGACCACCAATGCATTTTGGATAAATCTTGGATTGTGCCAAAAAAATGGACTGCCTGATTGACAAACGAACCACACAATTCATTTCGAGAAAATGTTGAAAAAGCCAGATTTCCATCTCCATAGTGTACATATATAAGGCTTGCCATCATCACTGATCTAAATCAATTTCATTTGTCATGATTTTCAATCACAGACATATTTGGCACTCGAGAGGCAATTTTCAACTACATCTATCACCTGCAATGTTCCTGGCTGAATGTAACACTCACTAAAACCATCATGCTCTGTTTTCTCTCTTTCATGGTTTCCTCGTAGTATGGTAATTCTATCCTTGTAGCGCACTTTCAAAGAAACCAACAATGACACAGTCTTAACAGAGTAGTATCCACGATCAACATAGTCACCCATGAATAGATAGTTGGTATCAGGAGCCTTTCCTCTTATGTGAAAGAGCTCTATAAGATCATGGAATTGCCCATGGATGTCTTCAGACACGGTTACGGGGCATTTCACTGGCTAGACATTCCATTCTCCCACTAAAACATTCATTGCATGATCGCACAAGCCCTTCACCTCCAACTCTAACAACGGTTTTCATTCTAATAGTTTCTCTATCTGTCTATCTAAATCCCCATACTAGCCCTGCAACACAAAATTGAGACCGCCAGACAACTCCAGATCTTCTAGATCACACATAGGCCCTTTCTCCCAAATATATGGAATTATTTTCTAAAGTTATGATCTCGAGCGATACAAGATCATAACAATGGTTGTAGCATTTTGACACTGGGATGCACAGGATCCTTGATGCCAGCAATGCAAATACAGTGAGCGAGATAACTCAATACCATAAACCTACTGTTGTTATGGCTAGATCTAGAACTTAACTCATGGTGTTGATACACAAAATGAAGATCCTCAAATTATCACTTGTACAAATGAATTCAACAACTAAAAATATTAGCTCTTAATCAAACACATGGATCATTGGGATTCCGCATCTGTTTGCTTGGTTCTTTGATTCTCATCTGCCTGAAATTTTTTTGATAAAAACTCGACACATGCATAATCTTTTGGCACCTGCATCATCAGTCGGGCACCTGGCAACTCAATGTTGAATTTTTCGAGTTTGGGGACATATCCCACATCAATAGCATGAAATAATATACGTTTTCCTTATATACACCAGTACTCTCATAGTATGTCGATGAAATGTGAGGAATGGTGTCGATCTTAGCGCTTTGTATGTGTATTGCATTGTGGACTTTGGTATATGCATTAGCTTGATATGTAGTGTGACTTAGGATTAAGGATTAGTGGTTGAAACTTGAGAAGACATATCTTTTGGTTGAAAACAAATAGGTTATATGTTTTTTTGGTTGTTTCTTCTTTTTTAAATAAAGAAAAAAAAAAACTATAAGTAAAGGTTTTAGGAAAACTAAAAAAGGCCATTTTTGGTTTTGCAGGTTAGAAGATATATCAAAGATCATAGAAATTTGGAAAAAATTGTGAATAAGATTCATCATGACTCAATAATGAATTCAGAAGTTATGACCTAAGGGAAATGATCAAAAGGATTTGACAATTTAAGCATGAATTTGTTAAAAACGCTTAAAATTTTAAAATAGCATTTTGAGTGCTAACAACTAGGATGCCACTTACCTCCTGGCATTCCCTAGAATCCTACCAAAGGGTTCCATTACCTTATTGATTCACCCCTAGAGCCTTCTATAGAGTGCCATTCCCTTAACTGGTACCTTGTATGCTTGTGAACAGGTGCACCATTCCCCTTGTTTTCTCCTTTTTCCTCTTTCTGCCTTCTCTTTCTCAGTCTGATCTTTAGGGGATTTTTCCTAGAGTCTCCTTGAATGTATTTGACTTTGTTTTCATGAGAATATGAAATCTATCACTCATTTATGTTTCTCCTTTGATTTTTCAAATTCTCTCCTAGTTGTGGTCCCCTAGGGTTAACAAGATCCCTTGGTTCTTCCTTCTTTAAAGTTTGTTTGATCTTCATCTCAAGGAGATTTCAAATTGCTTGGATGTGTAGGTTATTCATCAAATAGGGTTTGCAAAGGTTTCTTGGTATTGATCCCTATTGTCTTCATTGAAACATCTTGCCTTTTTGAATGATTAAGACTCTTTTACTTACCACAACCCAACTTGATTTTTGTTTCTTGTTGTTCATTGTTTGAGTATTTTCGTGAGTGTTTGTCTTCTTTATCTTTTGCATATTTGAGATCTTGATTGAACAATTTATGTCCTACTTATTTTCTTTCATCCCTCATCATTCTTGAGTGCGCTTTGTTTTATTTCATTTTTCCCCGTGGTTCTTTGTATTAAACATAGATATCTTTCATCTGAAAATTAAGAATCGAAAAGTTTGCATACATAATCGAACGAAGAAATTTTGCATTCATTAGGAATTGTTTTTTGACATATTTAGAAAAAGAGCTAGTTTTTCATCTACATTTTCAGTTTTTGGAAACATTTTCTTGGTACTTTGGTATCATATTGATCCCATAATTGAAATTTTCATTGTTTTGAGTGCTTTCTTGTGATAAGAAGAATATAACTCTTCTCCTTCTCATACATAGAATTCATTGAAAAGAATGAACTACATATCATTATTTTTCACTCTATTGGAGTCGAGTCTCTCTCACATCATTAGTTTCATCTCCGTGAACTCTTTGAGTTAAAAGACACTAAAATAAACCATGCACTAATAAAATCAACTAAAACATTTTTTTGTTTCACAACACCAACAATAGTACAGGATTAGGGTCTTTGGACTAGGTAAAGTGAGTAAATTGTCTAATACTACTAAACATATTGTAGAGCACTAAAGAGAATACAAATCCAAATTTTGTATAAGTATAGCCAGGAAACCGTTCTCACACAGGGGATAAACATGAGGTCGCATGCGGGAGAGTAGTGGAGATTACCCCTCCAAAGCTTAACCAATCGTAGCGGACGCAATGTATATTGGGGTTTTTTCTTGAGAAACAACTGGTTTCATTTGTTCTTTGTACTTCATGAACTCTGAATCCATTTAGGGTCCTTTGGAGTCCTACCACTCCACTTGTATTCAGTTATCTTGAAAATATTCGGACTTTGATATCCTTCCCATACATTCAGTCTTGACTATTGATTGTACCCACCCGGAGGTTGACTGTGAGTTGGTATCCTTAGTATCCTTTCCTAGGTACCTTAAGAGGTGATTGTGGGGGGATTATGACGGTACATGGGGTAGATGTCGTATCACACTCTCAATTCCCTTGGAGGTTGATCCCGTGAAATAGAGGGTTGCTTGCATAGAGAAGGGTTTTTATGTGGAGATCGAGGTAACTGCTTCTCCCTTCTTCGTTGGTGGCTTGATATCTCGTCTTCAAAATATCCTTAAATATGTTGTTGTTTGGTTGATTTATTTTGACTTTCATAGGAGTGTGTTTCTTTGAATTTCATAGTGGACCCTAGGATCGAATATTTTACAGTATACAAGGTATGGAACCTAATGTTCAGTAACCTCAACAAAATATTTCTTACGAAGAAATGATCTCATATCACACTTCTGAAAACGGGAGCGTTGCTCCTGGAAGTGGTCATCATGTTGAAGAACTAGTCACAACCTTCGTAAAAATCCTTGCCTCTTACATGAATCCTCTTTTTAATGATCCACTCATCCTACCACTCATTGATCCACCATCTACGATATATTCTGATTCCTTTTCTTCTTACTATTTACCGCCTGGTTCAACCAATACTACACCATCTTTTTCCATAAACCCACCAATATTTTGGTTTCCTGAACGACCTGAGAATTCATCTTTTTCCACAACTCTCGTAGTTGATATTGTTGGTTCTTCTTCTTTACCAGAAACATCGGTGACCTAGGTAACCCCGACTCAACCACTCACGCATACATATCCCTTCACACATGATTTAGGTCATATTCCTGCTTCATTTTTTCCACACATGCACACACCAAGTTCCATACTTGGTCATCCCATCATTCGAATGGAAAACATTCAATTCATTCACACAACCAAGGTTATACAAGTTACTCATCCTCCATATCACACATCACAGATTATTAATCCCTACATTGGAGGTCAATCTTCAATGGGAGGCCAACCTTCAGCTGGGGGGAAATGTTTTACTAGGGGGAAACCTACATGGTTGCAACATTAACAAGCATGGGATAAAACCACTCCTGCAAGTCCTATCCCTACTACCATTGGCCTATATCCTATACATCCATATCTAGGAGTTTTTAATCCTTTGTGGGCTCAACCCAATCTGGAAGGAATTCCTCCGCATGGAACTATGTCCTATCAACCCGTAAACCCCATGATTCCAAGGAAACATTCCCTTCAATCACAACATATAGGAGGTCCATCAAGCCAACCACATCACATCAGGGTACAATCAGGTCAATTTCAGTATGTAGGAGGTCCATTCGCTCCATCACAGTACATGGGTGGACAAACAGAACAACCACCTTACATGGGTGGACAACCCAGACAACCACCTTACATGGGAGGACCATATAGCTTTTCCATATTTCCACAACCTAGATATGGTCCTACTAGTGTTCCATGCAATATGGCTATCACCATTATCAACAACCTAGATGAAAACTATTGTTCTTGGCTATGTTAGATCAACCAGATCTATCACGTTTAACAAATGATCCCATCCTTCATGGCATGTTTTGGCCCTCCATCCCTGCCAAATTACCATTCGACATTCTGAAATTGGACAGAAAACCTAGGGAATATCCTAACAATCATGTTATGAATTTCCATTTATGGTGTTATTATAACTCTTTAATGGACAATTTCATCGATCTTATACTTTTTCAATGAACACTTATAGGTGCAGTAGAGAAATGGTATATTGAACTACCATGTAACTCCTTTTCAGAATTTAATTCTCTTTCCATGGCCTTTCTAACACATTTTCAGTTTCTGTAATGATCCCAAGCCAAATTCTTTCTTGGAATCACTAACTACTACTAATTTATTGAGTTATTAAGTGCATATAAGATTCATCAACACATGGAGATCACAATATATTCAAGA
>JZKD02S1098907.1:136664-150110 GCA_000966675.3 Picea glauca | reverse complement strand
TTTGTTGAAGTTAATAATAAAGAGATACTTTCCCCGTCCCACCATATGAGGTTTTTATGATTTATTGTATACTTGTTTATTGAAATCTCTAACCCATTAATCTATAGATCAAATTCATGTGGAGTTTGTTGTTTGTTTTATGTGAATGCAGGTCAGCCTTGGGAGGAGAGCTACAATCAAAAAATGATCAAGCGTAAGGAGGGATCTACATCAAACGCTCGTAATAAGGTATGCTCATTTAACTATGTATTTGCTTGGGAATAATGGGGATTAGGTCTGGGACAACGGTAGAAAGTAGAGATCTTTAGCTCTTTTCTGCATGCATAATATAACCCTAAGTGCTAGTCCGTAGAGGGATTTCCCACTCACAACAGAATTGGCGACCATACTGGGGAAGTCTCTAGGGTTCCAGGGAATATTTTTGGGTATTTTTAAGAATTGGTTTCATTTTCCTGTTTTTAAAGTTTCTACAAAAGTCTGAGCTAACAGAGATTCTGGTCTTCCATACCAGTTATCTCTGTTTCTTTGCTTGATTGTAATTTTTTCAAGACCCATAGAGGTACACGCGGCTTGTATAAGGTTTACACGTGTGTACCTGCACCTTGCATTCTCACAGCCCGCGTGTACACGCTAGCTGAGGAAGTGACAGTCACATGTAGATTCCAGATAATTTCTTTTAAAGAGGCAGTCATCCTCTTCCCTGTCACAAGTAGTCATTCTCAAGGGTTTTTTGGAACTCTTTCTAGTCTTTGTTGCTTGCAGTCTATAGCTTAGGTTTCACCCCAGATAGGTTTGCTCTATGAAGTTTTCCTTGATTGATTTTCTTTTTCTGTTAAAGTAAGTGTCCGAGTCTTCAAAAGATTCTGGTTTTCAGTACTAGTAGTCTTTTCCTGGGTTGTCTTGCTTGGATTTTTGTTTTTGTCTCAGAGTCAGGGATACACGTGCCCTGTATAAGGCCAACACACGTGTACATGCCCTCTGACTTTACACAGCTCGTGTGCACACGCTTTCTGTTGAACTATCAATGGTATGCTTGAGGAGAGGTTTTGTTGAAGGTGAGGCAGTCATCCTTTCCTTTGACAACAACTATACCTATTAGGTTTTTGGGTCTCTGCCATAGTGGTTAATAACTTAGGTTTGATCACATCAATAGCTTTCTTTTTCGTTTAGAATTTTTTCCTCAAAATTTTCTGTTATAGGGTTTTTAGACAAGTGTGAGAGTCCAGTTTTTAAAAATTTGCTTGTGTGTTATTTTTGACGTGACTCTTTGCGATCCACGCTTAGGCCAAAAAATTTTCTTGGTTTTGACTTGTTAGTATTTTTCCTTTTTTGCTTTGTGAGCATTCAAATAAAAAAAACTTTTATTTCTTTGATTGGTTAAAAAGTGTTGTTTTGCTTTAGTAACTAGGGAAAAGTATTTGCTTTCATAAGTTCTTGACATTTTACTTAGATCATAACTAGCTCGTAGTCGAGTGAAATTCTTCTTTGAGTTTGTTGTTCAAAGATCTTAGAAAAATTTTAAAGTTTGAAAAGTTGTTTAAAGAAAAGTTTTTTTTTACAAGCTTTCTATTTATTTTACTTTCGTCTTTCAAACATCACTAGTTTCACTTTCATAGCCTTTGACGTAAGACAAGCCATAAAATTAACACTAAATATAAAATTCATTAGACTCTTTATGTTTGTAGTGTCAACCAACTAGTTTAGGGTTAGGGCCCTGTATTAGGTTGGAGAGGAAACTCTTCAAGGCCATTAAAATCAAACATTGTAGTCTGAGTTAGGGAGTGTCAAAGTCCAGTATCATGAAATTTATATGGGACCCCCCTCTAACACAGGGGACAAACACGAGGTCGCATGCAGAAAGGTAGTAGAGATAACCCCTCCAAAGCTGGACCAATCGTAGTGGAGAACACATATAGAGGGCTTGTTTTGGGATTCCATCGATTGCATTTGCCACGGGGCTTCATGGATCTCGAATCCATTGGAGGTCCTTAGTTGTCTTCCAGAACATTTGTTTTCAATACCCTTGATAGGTTTCGGGCTCGATACCCTGCTCATTGTGGTCTACCCAACTTTTGACTGTACCCACCTGGTGATTGTTCGTGCACTGGCAACCTAGTTGCCTATATTTTTAGGGACATACACATGTGACTGTGGGGGTATACCATGGTACCTAGGACAGACATCGGGCCACGCTTTGTAGAGTATACCTGAAGGGTGGTTTTGTGTTCGAGTTGCACTTGCACTGGTAATTTTCTCTAGTGTTGGTTGTTGTAACTGTTTTTCCAATTAGTTTAGTGTTTGTTTGTCTTATCTTGTAGGGACATTTTAGTGTGTGTTATTTTTTAAATGGTTAGACAACCCTAGTGTGTCTTTGATCTTCTCACACAGTGGAGGATCACAAGCTCCACTAGTCATGAAGGCTTCAGGGCCTATCAATGGTTACATTGGAGCCACCCCTGCCACCACTAAGGCGAAAGCTAGACCAACAAGGGTCTTTTGAAGCGACCGGGTCACAAGAAATTGTCCCCGACCAACACTCGGAGGAATCAACTATTTTAGACTTTGGAGTGAAATCTCTTGGTCCACCTGAAACCTCAACCACTAATCTTTTGGAACCCAACGTCGTACCTATTCACCCTTACGAGTGCCAGACAGTGTCGCACATAGCAATGGAAACAAATGTTGTTACTCCTTCTGGGAATTCTTCAATTCCCACTATGGTTGTCACCACAGGAGAGTTTCCACCTCCTAACCCACCATGATCGGTCCGAGCCACCATGGTATTGGCCGCCTCTACCTCACATAGTGGTCTGATCCCGTCTATGGCAGCATCCAAAACCCATTTCCCACTAAGTGCGATAAGCCCTCCGTTCTCATATAGGATGCCTAGTTCAAGTACAAGTCCTGTACTTTCCTACTCCACTTCACAGACTTCAGGTCTAGGGGTAGGGAGCTCTAATGATTTTATACAAGGCCACATGGGGGGCACTCCGAATCCTTTTAACACTTTCCCTTACGGGGGAGGTCATATACCTCCTTCGTCCCCTTCACTCAGTGGCATGCATCAGCAATCCGCAGAGCCACCTGCACACCATAGTTTACCTGGAGCAAGGAGTCAAGGACCACCTTCACATAATATGCCAGTAGGTTCGATACCATTTTCTTTGTTCGGTGCGTTTGGCAACAATGCATTTTTGTTAACTACTTTCCTGACTGGGGGCAACCCCAGTTTCATACAACCTTTTCCTATGCAGGGTACTATTCTTGCACAGGGGGAAAACCCAGGAACTTATTCTGCATCAGGGCCTTGGAATTCTTGGCAGGGATCCATTCCTTCGTCAGGAATGTCGATTTGGGGAAATTCTTTCCATAGTGAATGGAACCCCAGACAAGGTACTATGCCTATCCCCATGGGATCAGCATGAGACAACCCTTCCCAAAGTCCTCCGAATGTAATGCACGCCCATCCATCTACGTCCTATTTTGGGAATCAACCGACGATGTCTCCCCACATGCAGAATCCATACGCTGGCCATGGCCAAGGTTTTTACCAGAACCCAGGCCAGCAGTCGAACTTTTCCTGGCAACCTGGTGCCAGTCAAACTCCAGGCCCCTTTTTCCCAGGTTATCACCAACAACCCAAACTACCTTTCCCGACAACCTTGCATTTGCCAGACTTGACAAGGCTATTGAATGACCATATCTTTCATGATCTGCATTGGCCTCCTATGCTGACAAAGTTTCCTTCGGACATACCAAAGTTTGAAGCCAAGCCTAACGAAGATCCAAGCGATCACGTGACTACTTTCCACCTTTGGTGCTCATCTAAATCTTTGAAAGATGACTCTGTAAAGTTGTGATTGTTTCAACGTACTCTCATTGGGAGTGTCGTGAAATGCTACGTTGAGCTCGACCACTCAAGATATTCTTCCTTAAGCAAATTGACAATGGCCTTCCTAAACCATTTCCAATTACCTGTGAGATATGACACCGGCATAGAATTGCTGGCCAATTTCTCACAGACAAAAGCAGACCATATCTTTGATCACATACAAGAATGGAGATGCCAGAAGATTTTAATTAAGGTACCAGTCCCACCAACATTCCTGCTCGAGTGGTTCCTTAATTCTTTGGTCCCGCAGTTATCCAAAGACGTCGTGACTTCAGGAGTGTTCTCTGAAGAAGACGCCATCATGAGAGCTCAACAACTTGAGCTCATCTATTCTCAGTATGGTTTATTATATGAGATATTGCTAGATTCACCATGCTCAATACTTGATAAAAATAAATAGAGAGCTGGACCACATGCTGATGGTATTGTTGGTTCAACACAAACAAAGCCCGCTAAGAAACTAACGAAGTAGTTGCAACAATTGTCTATACAACACACAGTGGCCAGCCAAACTACTGTTTTGGCTACTCCCCCTACTAAAACATCGGATGTACACATAGTGCAATCGACAAATCCAAAGGCCACCCAGTAGATTGAAGGAAAGAAAAAACAACGAAATAAGGGTAAGGGGGATAAGAAACCCACTGATAATTATGGTAGGGGAAACACTGAGAAATGAAAGGCTAGGTATTCTTTCAACCTGTGTGCGGAAGACCACTCGACCCACCTATGTCCCCGGCTTGTAGAGGCCCAAAATTTTGTGACACAACAATAACCTACGGTGTTAACAAATCCGTTTCAACATGGACAAAACCTAACCCAAGTCTCTACAAGTGCGAAAGGGGGTAGTCAAGGACCCTCTCCGTCTTCGAACAATCCCACATCCACGAATGTATATATGATGAAGGGTGATTCTTTCATATCCACTAGAGCGCATGAATATAGTAAACCAAGCACTTTTGAGAAGGGCAAAGAAGCTGAACTCCCATCTCTTCCTCTATAGATTGAGAAAAATTTGGGAGAAACAATGACATGCATCCCAAAAGGCACGTTCAAAAAAGCTTCTCACAACCCAAATACAAGGGCCGCCCAGAACTATTCTGAGGTGGAAGATTTGTCTCAAACCCCTTATGCGATGTCCTTTTGGGAGGTCCTCTAAAGCTACCCTTCCCAGAGGAAAGCTTTGTTAACCACTCTATGATCTACCGAGACTTGTAATCCAGGTACCATCATGTTAGATACAACCAACTTAAAACCTCGTCTGCCTTACCACGTAGCGTTTCAGATAGTAGTGGCTCACCCCACGAAAAATTTTACTCTAAATTTTTCCGCATAGTGGTTGATGAGGGTGCCTCGACATGCGCCATGTCATTGGCATGTTGGAAGGCCATTGGCCAACTCATTTTGTCTCCGTTGCCTACTCTTCTCACTGCTTTCGACGATCGTTCGTTCCGACCACATGGTATCATTCCCTCTTTTCCCATGCAAATGGAAGGGAAGACCGTGTGTGTTGAGGTAGAGGTAGTCAACATGTCCCTCGACTACAATCTTTTGTTAGGAAGGAGTTGGACTTATTCCATGCAAGCAGTGGTTGCTACAGTTTTCTGGGTCTTTTTGTTTCAACACGAGGACCAGAATGTGACCATTGATCAATTCTCTTTCTCCAGATCTGACCCTTCATTGGGGGTGTTCGCGGTCCTGATGATTGATAATCCTCAACCAGGCGTAGTCAGTGTAGGAGTTGGTTTGTGCCCATCTTTTATGGGTACCTTCAATTACTCGCCCCCTGAAGGTGATGTCAAGTTCATATCCAACCACCATAAACTTGATATTTTCCAAGTTTCTTCATTTCGCATGACTTACTTCACCGATCTGTGGATACTTCCTTCCCCATAAACCACGATGGAGGGGACAGGGCATCCAGGCATGTCCATGCCCTTGTCCGTAGCTGAAGTAGCGTACTCTTTAGTCCAGCAAGATTCAACCAACCCAGATCCAACTTTTGCACAAGAGTTTGATCCGCTTCTAGAGCCTATTTGGGCTCAAGGTTCTCTTGCTAACACTAATTCGTTAGACTTAGTCTTGCCCTATGACGAAGTAGTAATTGAAGCAATGACTATTCTAGACAAACCCTAGGATGATATTCATCATAGATCATACTTTCTCCCAGAGTTATGTAGAATCGAGGCCAAAGAATTCACCTTGATTATGACTAGAGATAGGACTTGTTCTATTAATCCCTTAGCTATACACGATGTCTATGCTGAGGGTAATATGGAAACCATCACTGACACCATACTGATCAATATCTCCAGAACCCTTGGCATCATGGAGAATGTTTTCGTCGGAGCTGACTACTCCCCTGGAGAGATTCAAATCTACACAAATCTATTTAAATAATTCCGTGACGTTTTTGCCTGGTCTTACTAGGAAATGCCAAGCATCGATCCAAAAATAGTTGAACATGAAATCACAACTTATCCAGATGCCAAGCCTATCCAACAAAATCTTCATCCAATTAACCCCAGGAAAGCAACAACCATTAAGGTTGAGGTTGAGAAACTGCTAAAAGTCAGTTTTATCTATCCTATCCATTTGACCCAATGGGTGTCAAACCCTGTGCTGTTCAATAAAAAACAAGGCACAATTCGTGTATGTACAGAGTTCCATGATTTGAACAAGGCCTGTCCCAAATATAATTTTCCCACACCAGTCATCGACCAGATAATTGATGAATGTGTGGGTTGGGAGGTCTTCTCTTTCATGGATGGTTTTTTAGGATATAACCAAATACAAATCAAACCCGAAGAACAACACAAAACAACATTCATATGGCCATGGGGTACATTCGCATATCATAAGATGCCTTTTGGTCTCAAAAATGTTGGAGCCACCTTTTAGCGGGCCATGTCTTTTTCTTTCCATGACCTCAAGCATATAGTCGAGGCCTATTTAGATGATTTAGCATCTCGATCTTGCAAGAGAACGGATCATCCCACACATCTTCAAATTATCTTTGAGCGTTGTCACTACTTCCGGATTCCCTTGAATCCAAAAAAGTGCAGCTTTTGTGTAACATTAGGACATTTGTTAGGTTTCATAGTGTCAACAACAGGGATCATGATCGATCCTCTCAAGTTTGAGGCAATAATTCAGTTTCCTGCCCTACGCACAATCCTTCAACTTCAGAGTTTACAGGGAAGGTGAATTTTTTAAGATGCTTCATCGCTAACTATGCCGAGATTACCAAGGGATTTATGCTCTTACTTAAAAAAGACATCCCTTTTTATTGGGATGATGCCGCTCAATGCTCTTTCGCCGAGTTGAAACATGCCCTCACCACTGCCCCTCTGCTTCGGCCACCTAACTATAACAAGGATTTCTTATTATATCTGGCTACAACAGAGTCAACCATTGGCATGGTCTTAGTTCAGGAAGATGAATTGTTCTCAGAATATGTCATATGTTACCTGAGCCGAGGCCTCGTAGGATTGGAACTCAATTATTATCATATCAAAAAACTTGCATTGGCAGCAGTCCATGCTATTCAACAGTTCTGTTTCGCAAGACCACCATCATTGCTATCATGAATCCATTTCAGTACATGTTGAAACGATGGGTAATAGGTGGAAAGATTAGTAGATGGATAGTCATCCTCCAGGAGTTTGTCTTAGATTTCATTTTAGTGAAATCTAAAAAGTCACTGGTCTTCACAGAACTTATTTCGAACTTCCAGTTGAGTCAGGTGATCTTGTGCCCGAAGAGTCTCCTATCAGAGGAGATATGTTTTTGATCACCTCTTCGGATCCCTGGTACGGAGATATAATTATCTATCTCTATACTTTGAAGTGCCCCACCTCTACTTCTTGTGATGAGCATCGACGCATATGCCATTAGGCTAAGAATTATCTCATGCTCGATGATACATTGTATCCGAGAGGTGTAGACTACATCCTGCGCCAATGCCTCACTCACGAAGAAGTAGCTATCATGCTTAACGATTTCCATACCAAAGCCTGTGGTGGTCATTTTTCTGGGTTGGAAACAACCCAAAATATTCTACGAGCAGGTTACTTATGGCTGACACTAATCAAAGATTGTATCGAATCGGTCAAGAAGTGCCACCCGTGCCAAATCTTCTCTGGGAAGATGAGGGCACATCCTGCTCCCATGTTTCCTGTCATCACAGTTGGTCCCTTCACCAAGTGGGGGATTGATTATACTACATGCAAGCCTCCTTCAACAAGGGGGCACCATTACATCATCGTATCCATAGACTACTTCATGAAGTGGGTTGAAGATATGCCAACAATTAAAGATGATGGAGAGACTGCAGCTCTCTTTTTATTCAACCATATAATAGCAAGGTTTAGCGACCCAAGGGATATTGTCACTGACCATGGCAGTCACTTGCAAAACCAGATGATGACCATGTTAACATCAAAGCTTGGCTTACGGCAGGAACATTTGTCACCACACTACCCCAAAGAAAATGGTCAGGTGGAAGCTGTGAACAAAACTCTTAAGACCATTCTACAGTGAATGATCAACTCAGCCAAGTCAAATTGGCATTTGATGTTATACTCAGCATTATGGGCTTACCGAACATCTGTTAAGACTGCAACCGATTTCTCACCTTTCCAACTCGTTTACGGGATGGAGGCAGTCTTGCCTATCGAATGTCAGATCCCGTCTCTAAAGTTGGAAGTACAATTGTTGCTAGACACTTCTCCACTTGAAGAGTGGTTATTATACCTGGAGCAGCTCAATGAACAATGTCGTGATGCGGCCCTAGCCAACGAGGCTCACAAACATCAAGTCAAGTGTCAGTATGATAGGTTCATTCATCCTCGGATTTTCACTGAAGGCGACCTTGTCCTGGTCTATGACCAAGATAAGGACCCCCTGAGGGCAGGAAAATTCAAACCCATGTGGTTCAGACCTTTCATCATAAAGGAGGTTCTAAAAAAAGGCGATAATCATTTGGTTGATTTTGAAGGGAATTCTTTGGAAGAGCCTAGAAATGGACTCTACCTCAAGAAGTGTTACTCATATGCAGGTCACCATGGGTAACTTTTTGTAACATATGTATAGTCTTTTTACTATTACTTTCTAGTTTTTTAGTGTTATGGACGTGTTGTTTTGATGTATCTTTCGTCACTATGGCAGATGTCAAGTGAACCCGAGGTGTTCATTGGGTACGTAGACGTTGCTAGATGACACACTCGAAGGCTTGCCTCCGCATCTTGGGTAATTTTTACACCTCGAGGCCAGTTATTATCTTCCAGAGGTATATGCTTAGGTGACACCACAAACAATGTCGCCGAGTACAATGCAGTTATTGAGTTTCTTTGTGATGCTTTGTCATTTGGTATCTCTCATCTCTGGGTCTACCTCAACACTCAGCTGGTTGTGTCCCAGTTAAATAAAGTTTACCGTGTTCATGATCTGACGTTACACCGACGATTCCTTAGGGTACGTCTCTTAGAATGAAGCTTTGATTATATTACATATTTTCATGTTCCTAGGAGTTTAAATCAAATTACAGATACCCTAGCTAATCAAATTTTAGATTGGCATCTTGCACACATATGAAAGGACATACGCATAAACATGTAAATACATTTTTTGCAAAAAAAAATAAAAATGATGATCCATAAGACACAAAAAGACATAAAAATCCATATATAACATCATAGTCACCATAGTACATAGATGGACGCAAGCGCCTCAAAATATGACCAATAACGAGTCATGGGGCTTATGCCCTCAAAACATATATACAAGTAGTGCTCTTGGCGCGCGAAAAGCCTAACTAAAGTCAGGGCTTGTGGGCCCTGTTGTACTGATCTACAACGTTGGCTAAACGCCAAAACAATTGGACCCACGTCCATGGTGCCCCCACTACATGAGGTTGCATCGATGGTGGAAAGTCCTCAATCTTCGCCATAGGGACCGTGCAAGTGAGCGCAGTAAAGTTCTGCTCGACTTGTCTCAACACCCTCTCAGCCTCCCCGGCTGGACGATCTCCTGCTGCTGTTGGTCCCCCGGTGGCAACAGGTGTGGCCCCTGGCCGAGGACGATGCTTGTTCCTGGCATAGTCCACAGATCGCACTGGTCCCACATCTGCATGCAACAAACACATATCCATCAAATACTCTGGCACAAAAAAATGATATATAACAAAAACAACATAAAAATTACATATGTTTAAAAAAAATAAAAATAAAAAAATAATGAAGTAAACTTACCTATCTCTCCTCACTCCTCACCAGGAGGTACTAGTATGTCAAGGTCTCTCGATAAATCAATCCCAACATAGGGGTAATCCTCTATAACTAGGATCTGTCGTGACAACCATGCGAAGAAGTCATCGTTGAATGACTCATTTTTCCTTCGACCACCCTGTCGCGGTAGTAGCACTGCCCATCTACACATAGTAGGAATAGAGGTCTGATGTCCTCATACCACTACTTGAGAACTAAATCTTGGAACTCTCTCAAAGAAGAAAGAGCATAGAATGGTCCTGAACCTGAAGTTCCTCTGCGTCCGCAATCGACAATTTGTCAACTACCTCTTCATACACTCTAACAATGTGGTGCTCCAATCAAATATTTATGCATTTAAGCACTGGACTGCACAGTTCATCTGTGCCCAAGACGCTTGATGCAGAGCTGCAGAACCAATGATTCGCTCAATAAGAAATACTATCGCCTATAGCGATAAGTCAGTAATATTGCTTATGGGCACTTGTGAGCTCGAGTAGTCTGTATCAGCCGCACAATAAAGGCCTATCAATTCCGCTATGTTATGCGACCCTGAATGAAAAGTCTGGAAGTTGACTGGCTCCCCTCTTCTAGAGAGGCCAGTCAAAAAATATATGTCCTCGGTCATGGGCACTAGTGACTGCCCCTCTAACATGAATGCCTCTGCATCCAAATGCCAATAGTCAACCAAGGAATTTAGCAACCGAGTTTGTGCCCACATAAAAGGACATAAGAAGAACTTGAGCAACCCACATTGCATCAAGGCAGCCACAACATTGGGGTCTTCTCCGACCAACTTATCGACCTCTTCATGCTCTCTTTCTCTCTAGTGGACATACATCCTGCAAAACATCATGGTTCAGGAGGGTTAATCCTTGTTTTTAATCTTTTTTCATTCAATAAGGGGGGCCCACGCGGGCTGTAATGCTGACAGTCACGTGTACACGCGTGCAGAGTTTACTCTGCCCAAATGTACTTGCCTCCTGTCCTGAGACAACCCGCGTGGACCTAGGGCTGACCTTTTTAAGGTTGATTCCCCCTTAAAAAATGGAACCCAATGCAAAAGTAAAGACTTAAAATGCAATATAAGGGAGTTTGTACTTACTTGGTCCAAACATATGGTCATTTCGTCCATTGTAGCTCCCAGAATCACTGCTTTTATCAAAGGGTTTTTTTTGGCTCCAGAGTCAATTTCCAAATCAGCAATGGTGATAATGAGCTCTCAACTTCTATTTATAGACTTTTTGGCCTCTTTTTGTCATTTTTTTTGCCCCCCCTTATCATGTTTTTCAAACCAAAAACTATTTAGAGTGATTAAGGAGTTGCATTGGGGGAGTATGATTGGGTATCAGGACAATTTTTTGGAGTTTTGGGTAATTTTCGATGGTTCGTGGAAAAAATTTCCAACGATCAACTTGAGTATGTAGGTTCGGTTTCTACCCTGACTTTTGTATCTTGTTGTCTTTTTTCCTTTTCCATAGGATCGATCCCATCAGGTTGCGACAAAAAACCATCATTGTTTCTTTAGAAGTGTCGCAAGTTGGTGGTAGAGCTTACCAAAACATGGATGGCCTAGGTAGATCCTGGTTGCATTATGGTGTCCATGCTAACTCTAATCACTGTAGGCTCAAGAGTCCTTGTTTCTCTTGATTATGAGTTTGAGCCTCATTTGCATGATTCTTTTTCACCCTTGACATCACCCTCAAGACTCCCAAAAGATATAACAGGTCTTCTTTTAAGCCCTTTTCAGACCCTCTAAATATGAAAATATTGTCGAGCGATCTTGTGGCCTTTCATGCTCATCAAACTAAAATTTGAAGTCACGTCTGTCTAGCAGTAGTTTACCCCTTTTTCGGTCCAGACAGTCAACTGTACGAACAAAGGTATACTCTATGGAACTTCATTTCTCTAGAAGAGTACTCTCAGGTATCATTTTAACCCTTTTTTCAGGCTTGAGGGACTAAATTTATGAAAAAGGAACCCCCACGGAGTCCATAGTTAAGCTCTTTTCAGACTCCCTAAAATTGAAAAGATCGTCGAGTGACCTTATTCTCTCACATTCGTTAAAATGATCTAGAAGAACATTCCTGACGGAGTCCATAATTAAGATTTTTTTAGACTCCTTAAAAATGAAAAAATGGTCAAGTGATCTTGTCTTTCTCACACTCGTTAAAATGGTTTTGAATAGACGTCTTGTCGGTGCTAGTTTACCCCTTTTTTGAACCAACTAGACTATCTTCGAAAAAGGTACCCCAATGGAGTCTCCTTTTACATTTTTTCAGACTTTCTAAATATGAAAAACCACTGAGCTTACCTTCTCTGGGCTCGATAAACTCACATCGAAGGACGTTACTGTTTCAGGATAAATCCGTGAGTGTGGACACAAACGGATCTCCCTAGATCCACTTGGATATAGAACAAAACAGGATAGAATAATACACTTTCCCTAGATCTATCCTATTGAATGAACTAAGAGGTAAGGATTATGGACATACCTTATGAACTATTTCCTTAAATCTTTGTTGTTCCAATCTTTGCTCCAATGCTCTTGTCCCGTTCAGACCACAATAGTACAAACCAATCGAAGTGAAGGCAGATCAATATATTCAATAGCTAATCTATACATATGATCAAGGAGTTATGTAATAAAGTGGCATCATCTTTATGGGAAAGGGACATATTACTGTATTGAATTAATTGAAAGTGAAACTTACAACCTGAGCCTTGATGTTGTAGACCTCCTTTCGATGGATCCTAGTTCTAACACACACACTTTCTCATGCATGAAGAAAATCAACCACTTTTGATGACCTTGCTGGTGCCTCTTGCTGTTGTAGCATCAGTTCTCCATACAGTCTTGCACTAATTCTCCAATCAACCTCTTTCTAGTTTGCTTCTTGCTTAACCCTGTTATCACTGAAATTTCGTCCGCACAGGGTGACAAGAACTCCGCATCGTCAACACAGAAAAATAGTCATTCATGGCACAAGGTTAATTCCACAGCACAGCAAAAGGGGTCAAAACTATACAAAATGGTCAAAAAATTACAAGGCGCTCTGCACCCACTGGGCGCGTGCGTGCGCGTAACATTTTCGTACCGGGAGCGCATATGCACGGCTGTGGGGTGAAAAACCCGCACGCCTGCCAAACGGCGCATTTATGAAACTGGTCGACCTCCCAACCACTAATGGATCGGCTCCCAAGTCGATTTGACACCAAATCCGAGCTCAATCTGTGTGGGGAGGCCGGTCAAAGACCTAATTGTGCCCTAAAGAGCCCCTTTTCACA
>JZKD02S1098907.1:74533-92881 GCA_000966675.3 Picea glauca | reverse complement strand
AGTCTTGTCTCAACCCTTCCCGTCTCAACAACAGGCTTCGTTGGTCATCCACGACCAACCCTCTACTTCTACATCATCTTATGTTTTGATGTGCACCGGTGATTCCAAGAAAGACGATGTTGCACTTACCACTAGAGCTAAAGACTATACTCCTTCTCAGGAGAAGGTTGATGACTTACCTCCCGATCTGGTACAACCCTCTCCACCGAATCCACCCACAAACGGTCCTCTTCATCTCAAACGACCGAGCCTTGATACAGTTATACGAACACCCCCAAAAGGTGTCATTAAGAAGTCGACATTCAATCCTCATGCTTGGGCAGCCCAAAACTATAGCATTGTCGAAGATCTGGCCCAAGCACCCTCAACGGTGTCTGCCCTAGAAGTCCTTCAGTCTTGTCCAACACAACGAAGGGCGCTGTTGAAAGCTATAGGTGGCATTGATCCAACAGATACAAATCTGATAGTCTTTAACTTGGAAGATCATATTCCAAGGTTACCCCCACAGCTTGCATTTCAAATCCAAGTTGTTGTCATCGACAAGAGCATTTTCCGGACTGTTATTGATGAGGTTGCCTCTATGTGTGTAATGTCTTTTACTTGTTGGAAAGCCATTGGCTCTCCTCCTTTAAACGAATCCCAAAACACTTTAAGAGCCTTCAACGACTTGGGTTTTAAGCCTTATGGTGTTCTACCATCGTTGCCTATCACTTTGGAAGGTAAGACTGTCCAAGTGGAAGTGGAAGTTTTTGATACCCCCCTAGATTATAATCTTCTACTTGGTCGTAGCTGGGCTGATTCTATGCATGCTGTTGTGTCAACCCTTTTTCGTGTCGTACAATTTCCTCATCAAGGAAAAGTGGTTACAGTCGATCAACTTGCCTTTTTTTAATGATGATACTCACGTTGGCAACATGCCTTTCATCGCTAAAATCCCACCGGGTTATGAGAATGTCGTGGTCAGTCTTTTAAAAGATTCTTCGTTAATGGGTACTTTCCCCATACCACCACCACCCGATCTTCCATGCCCGTTTATTGATTCTATTAATATGATCTCTACTATACCTCATGAAATTCTGGTGTCTGCTGACCCTTGGATAGTCCCTGATCCTAGAGATCATGTTCATTTCGACGACGTTATGCCCTTAAGTCCGGTTGAGTCTGCTTATCAAGCCGTTCAATCGGAAACCCTTACTACTTCTTCTTTTGACGAGTTGTATCCTAATCCTTTCCGTGTCATCTTTCCCACTGACGAGATGATCATGTCTGTCATGGAGGACACCCCTTTGGACGATGGGCATCATCGTTCCATATTGTTTCTGGAACAACAAACTCTTGAGAATTATCAGAGGATTTCGACTCCGTCTACCGTTGTTGTTATATCCACTGTTCCCCAATCTACACAAGATGTGTTTGCAGAAGGGAAACTTAGTACCATCTCTCCCACGGTACCCATAGATATTTCAATTAAACCTAGGATAGTCGAGAACGTTCATATTGGAGCTTCGTGTTCTCCCGAAGAAATTGTCACTTATACTTCCTTGTTTAAAGAATTTCGTGATATCTTTGCATGGAGTTACGAAGAGATGTTGGGTATTGACCCTGCTATCGTCGTTCATGATATTAAGACATACCCTGGAGCTAAACCAATCTGGTAGTGCCTCCGTCCTGTCCATCCACGTAAAGCGGCAACCATTAAACTCGAAGTTGAAAAACTTCTTATAGCCGGTTTCATTTACCCCGTGGCATTGACATAATGGGTTTCCAACCCTGTACCGATTGATAAGAAAGGTGGTAGTATACGCGTTTGTGTTGATTATCAAGATATCAACAAAGCTTGTCCAAAGGACAATTTTCCAACCACTTTTGTTGACCAGATCGTCGATGACTATGCCGGTAGTGAAATCTTTTCCCTCATGGATGGATTTTCCGTCTATAATCAAATCAATATCGCTCCTGAGGACCAACATAAAATGGATTTTATTTGTCCTTGGGGTAATTTCGCCTACAGGAAACTCCCCTTCGGTATGAAGAACACAGGTGCTACGTTCCAACGTGCTATGTCTTACGTTTTTCACGATATCAAGCATATTGTTCAACTTTATTTGGACGATTTGTCGGCTCACTCTTTACGTAGATTCGATCACCCTAATCATCTTCGAGAAATTTTCGTTCGTTGTCGATTCTATTGAATTCACTTGAATCCTCATAAATGTGTCTTTTGCGTAGAATCCGACCGTCTCCTCGATTTCATTGTTTCATGCCATGGAATCCGGGTAGATCCTATCAAGGTCGAGGCGATTCTTAATCTCCCTCCTCCTTCTTCTTTATGCCAGTTGCAAAGTTTGCAGGGGAAAGCAAACTTTCTTCGTCATTTCATTCCTAATTACGCCAAGATTACTCATGGTTTCACACGTCTTCTAAAGAAAGGTTTAGAGTTTGCCTGGGATAAGGTTGCTAACAATGCTTTTGAAGCTTTAAAATTGTCCCTCACGAAAGCTCCTCTTCTTTTCCCTCTGGATTATAGTCGAGATTACTTTCTTTATCTAGCTGCGTCTGAGTATACTATCAGCATGGTCCTTGTTCAAGAGGATGATAACCACGATGAACATGTTATATATTACTTGAGTAGAAGTTTATCATCCATGGAAATCAAGTACCAACATGTTGAGAAGCTGGCCTTGGCTGCAGTCCAAGAAGTTCAACGTTTTCGTCATTATATTCTCTCCAGGAAGACTACAATGATTTCATACTGTAACCCCATGCAACATATATTGACACGTCAATTGCTGGGGGGAAAGTACTCCAAGTGGATTGTTATTCTCTAGGAGTTCGATTTGGAATTTGATCGCTCCATGTCGAAGAAATCCCTATTTTTCGCTGAGTTAATTTGTGATTTTCCCCACACTACCACGGAAAAAGTAGCAGTCGATTCGTTACTTGACGAGTCACTTTTCCTTATAAGTACCGATGATATTTGGTACGAATATATCATTATATATCTCCAAACTCAAAATTTCCGGCCTGCTTTGTCTAGTAATGAACGACGTCGTGTCCGTTATCAAGCTCGTCATTATATTATCCTCGGCGATACTCTTTACCGTCGAGGTATTGACTCTGTCTTTTGGCATTGTTTGACTTTTGAAGAAGCTGAGAAAACTTTGAATGACTGCCATTCAGGAGTATGTGGCGGTCATATGTCTGGGTATGCTACTGCCCAGAAGATCTTACATACAGAATACTTTTGGCCTTCTTTGTTTAATGACTGCATTATTGCTGTTCAGAAGTGTCATGCCTGCCAGACCTATCAACAAAATATCTGGTCGCATCCTGCTCCCCTTCATCCTATAGTATCGGTAGGTCCTTTTGCTAAATGGGGCATTGATTTCATGACATGTCACCCTCACTCGGCCGGGGGGCATGGTTACATTATTGTAGCTGTTGATTATTTCACAAAGTGGGCCAAGGCGATGCCGACATTCGATAATACTGGGAAGACTGCAACATTATTTCTTTTCAACCATGTCATCACTCGGTTTGGTGTCCCTCAGGCTATCATTACCGATCATGGTAGTCATTTTAGGAATTATATGATGTCTGAACTTACAGAGAAGTTGGGCCTTCGTCATTAAAGCTCAACACCCTATTATCCATAGGCTAATGGCCAGGTCGAAGCCATCAATAAGGTTCTCATAACTATGATTCGATGGATGATAGGAATCCATAAAGGTAGCTGGCATACAATGTTATTTTCGGCATTGTGGGCATATCGGACATCTGTTAAGTCTGCTACAGGTTTCACGCCTTTTTGATTAGTTTATGGCATGGAAGCCATTCTACCAATAGAATGTGAAATATCGTCTTTGAAGGTAGTTGGTGAGCTCTTACCTAACACTTCTTCCAAAGAGGAACATCTGTTGTACTTAATGCGATTAGACGAGACTCGTCGTGATGCTACTCTTGTAATCGAAGCCCAGAAGAAATGTGTTAAGGCACAATATGACAAGCATGTCAAACCTCGTGTCTTCTCTGAAGGAGATCTTGTTCTTCTATATGAACAAGATAAAGATGTCTTAGGAGCTGGGAAATTTGAACCAATGTGGCGTGGGCCTTACATTGTTAGCAAAGTTTTGGAAAAAGGAGCGTATGAGCTAGTTGATTATGATGGTGTGCCTTGAGTGAACCCAGAAATGGGTTGTACTTAAAGAAGTACTATGCATAAGTTACTTGTGCATGAGTGCTTGTATTTTATGTATCATACTGAGCGTGTGTGTTATTTTTAGTTTTACGTTTGACATTATTTGGTCTCTGCCCTTACGTGACGTTGTGTTTGATTTCCAGATGTCAGAGTATTCACTACCTTATATTGGCTTCGCCGACAGTGCTAGCCGTAGTACTCGAAACTTAGCTTCTGTTGCATGGGCAATATATGCCTCGACAAACGAACTCATATCTCTACAAGGTATATGTATTGGCCGAGAAGCCAACAATATTGTAGAGTATAGCATCGTGGTTGAACTTTTGGTTGATGCTATCTCTCTTGGAATTCGTCATTTGGTTGTCCGACTTGACTCACAGCTGGTAGTACTACAACTCAGTAATATATATTCTATTCGAAGTCCTACTTTATTAAGGGTATATTTGCGGATTCGCCTCTTGGAACGACATTTTGATTACATAGAATATCAACACATTCCTAGATGTCTTAATACATTGACATATGCTTTAGCTAATTATGTATTGGACAGGCATTTAAATCACTTATAAATCAAACACATTAAAATGTACACCATGTAAAGTAAGCTGGTAGAACCCATGTATATATATATAACGATCAAAGTTTGTTTTTACAAAATGTGTCCGAAGACCAAAATATAAAAAATTGAAGCTCTTGGCTTCTACAAATTGACGTCACTAATGATGTTCATGATAGGACACTAAGGTCCTAGCAACTCTACAGAGTAGCTGACCCATAGAGGCAGAGACTCCCATGGTGTGATGCTTATCGCGCCGTGGAATCTCCTCCAGAGTCATATCTGGAACGTCAGCCATCAGACCCTCTAAGTTTTGCTCCACTGTCAGATAGTCCTCGGCATACTGGGGAACTGCAACTACTGCCTCTCCTCGACGCTGGACATGAGAACTACCAGTAGGTCTATATGCCCCAACATCTGTGTTATCAATTAAAATTTGGTGTTAATCTTTGGATGATTCTATAAAACCAAAAACATTTAAATATGTTAAAAATACAAAAGCATTTAAAAATAAAAAAAAATTGGTGTGTTTTTTACCGAGGTCTCCCCACTGTGCATCCTCAGGTAGTGCAAGGTCAGGATCACCACGGAAATCCAATCCAATGTATGCATAATCTTCTACCATCAGCACCTGGCCTTGAAGCCAGTCAAAGAAGAGATCGCCATACCTTACGATCGGTCCTGCCACATGTCTATCCATGAGTTGACACCATCGTAACATCCGTGGATCCCTGGGACCCAGAAAGTGCCACTCAGCCTGAAGTCTAAACACCGGGACCCTCTCACAGAAGAAGGACACCAACAATGATCCATAACCAAACTGTTTTAGATCTCCACGCCTGCATTTGGTCAGTTGTTTTTTGAGACTGTGTAAAACTGCGTCAGCCCAGTTGAAGACCCGAGGCTTAGTACACTCGATGGCATACTAAAAATAGCTCTGCAGAGCCATATGTGGGGCAAAACTTTCTGCCATCTGAGCGATAGTGAAGAGAATGGTACGGAGAGTCATATCAGTCACTCCCCAAATGGCCACTTTCCCTTTTTTTCGTTCATCCTCAGGAACGCAGTACTCCCGGCAATACTCACTCATTTTTAAACCACCCCTTCGGCTACCAGTCTAACTGACATAGGACCCTCGCCTGGATAGCCCAGTCAAGAAATAGATGTCCTCAATGTCGATAGTCAATGTGTGAGCTCCGACATTAAAAACCTGCTGATCCAGATCCCATATCCGGACTAAGTGTTCTAGCAATCGAACTTGGGCTCTCATGCCCGGTATGCGGATATACTTCAAGAGACCGCAATCTCTTAGAGCAGCAATGGTTGGAGGGTGATTTTCGGCGTTTGTATTATCATCCTCGTGTTCCCATTCTCTCCATTCGAGCACCATTATGATGGTTATAAACCTGCATGGGGAACATATGAAGATGATTAAAACTCTCTTTCATGGGATAAACCTTTTTTATTGGCTAAACATTACAAATTTTTTTGAACTTAGCGTTGTTCGCAGGCGACCTATGGAACACAGTGAAAACTTCTCGCATGCTACCTTAGGCCCGCCTGCGAGAATGAGGCATTCTCGTAGGTCCCGTATGGGCAGCCTGTGAGAATCCCCCTACACGCATAGGGTTTCAAAAATTAACTCAAAACTTGAAATTTAACCAATGAAATCATGAATTTGAACCATGAAAAGATAAAGCATGGAGAGCTTACCAAAACACCGCAGATGGCTCGAAGAATGATGGCCCAAAGCTCCTGAAAATCGACGATGAAGGTAGAAGGTAAAATGGAAGTTTTTGCACTCAAATGGTAAAAGGGTAAAATAATATGGTAAAATGTGTTATGGATTTATTTAATTTACTTTTTACCATGTTAAAAGTGGGTTTTTTCATGTTTATTCATTATTTAACCCTAATTACTAATATAGAAATGAGTAATATGACTTGCAGGTACCCAAGGCAGATGATTATGGACAAAACTTTTACGGTGTGGTGTGATTTTGTTTGTTTCCTATGGTTTTTGATATAAAACCTCAAGTGCCTTTTATCCATTCTTCCACTTGTCAAAAATATAAGAACGTGATCGAGCATTGTTTTATCTCTTTTCCGGGCTCACTATGGTTACACGAAAAATAAACCCCCCTGGAGTTAACTTTAAGCTCTTTTCAGACTCTCTAAACAAGAAAAGATTGTTGAGTGATCTTGCTATTTTCATGCTCGTTAAAGTATTTGAAGTATGCATCCTTCGAGCGATAGTTTAACCCTTTTTTGGTCTCATTGGACTATTGTACGAAAACGGCACTGAGAGAGTTCTCTTTTAAGTGTTTTTTCAAACTCTCTAATCTTGAAAAACATTCGAGTTTACTATCTTTGGACTCGTTAAACAAACATTGACAGACCCGTGCTGGGACCGAACCACTCCTTCCTAGGGTTCGTTAAAAATACTTCGAGGGACTCATCCGAAGGATGAGAATATATCAACAAGCATATGTGATCCTCTTCAAGCTTGCATAAAAGTAAAGAGGTACTTGCCAGAAATGGTGGGGGAAAATTTGGGAAAAGGGATATGTTTCATCTTTGTGTTAATTGGCAGTAAGTGTCTCTCTTGAACATGACACCCCCTATTCATCATTTGAAGCCGGTTTGGGAAATCCATTTGTCTCTCGTTCGATTTAATAACAAGGTCTTTCCATGTGTCATCTTTGAGTCAATGCTGCCAAATCATTGGTCGTGTCATTCATATGTTCAAGAGCTGTCCGTCTGAAACCTCTATTTGAGTCAGCCATTTGCAGTTATCCATTCATTCTGTGTTGGCCTTCCCTGTGTCCAAAGTCCAATTGTCGCATACTTTGTTTCACTTTCAAACTCTGTTACTCATTTTGTGTCACTGATGGGGGATACATCAAGGCCCTCCTGTGACGAGGCTTGTTCCGTCGACTTCAGCACATTATTCTGAATCAAGGCTTAGAAATTATTCAGTACCTTGGAACTTGCATGCCTCAATGGCAAGTTTCCTCGCTTTCGATAATGAGTTTACATCATTGGCCCTTGATCGAAAGATTCCATCAGTTGTTCGACATCAACTCATTTATTCACAGTCGATGGATTGTACTATAGTACCTTGGGAGTCATTGACATCAATGGTGATTTCTCTCGCACTTGTTAACGATTACATCAATGACCGGTAATCAAGTGGTTTCTACCATGTTCGACTTTGACACATGTAATCACATGGTTAGATTCGTATGTTGGGCGATGAGATTGAAGACCCTAGATATTGTCTTTATGGTCCAGGTTGTGATGGAGTATGTATAATTTGCGACACATAGATCCACTGTGTATGTTTCGTGGCTATGTCGTCTTGATTGAAAATTTGTTGCATAGATCCACAGTGTATTCAGGTGGCTATGCTATATTATGACTGCATGGATCCATAGTGTATGATTGGTGGCCATAACCTTTGTTTATGATGTCATCAGTCTACGATCTGAGTATGGGAATGCTTACCTCGAGACTTGGTATACATGATATTTTGTTGATGCTTGGGTGTTTGCAGGTTTCCGATTAGATGTGCTCTTGGTTCTCGACACACACATGCAACTTACAAAGTCCATTGACTGTCACTAGTTCCACTCTCAGACTTTGGGGGGAATTCTATTATCCGCAATTTTGGTCATTGTGATGATGTCATGATGATGTTATGATGATAGAAAATCAAGCTCTTCACTAAGAACACTTTCCTGAAAGAAGTTACATTTGTCTGCTTCTAGAAATCATGTTTTTAAGGATGTTCGCAGGCTACCTATATATCTGCCTGCGAGAATGCCTGATTCTCGTAGGATTATTTAAGATGGGGTGGGAACCTCTCACACTGTAACTAATAGCCAGGGTGCGAACATGTTCCAAAGGAAGGAAAAAGATAAAATCTCGAATCTTCTAGAAGGGAATCTTCTAGAAACATGAGTTGGCTTCGAATGGTTATTCAAGTCCTAGCATTCCAGATATCTTGGGATCATTTCCTATCCAAGAAACTAATCTTTCTTCTCCTATATATTGAAGAGATTGATCATGGAAAGGGTTAAGCAAACAAGCAACAAGCTAGCTAGAGATTGATTATATAATTAGTGCAAGACTGTATGAAGGACTGATGCTACAACAACAAGAGACAACAACAAGGTCATCACAAGTGGTTGATTTTCTTCATGCATGAGCAAGTGTGTGTGCCAGAGCTAGGAGCCATCGAAAGGAGACCTATGACATCAAGGCTCAGGTTGTAAGTTTCACTTTCAATTAATTCAATACAGAAATATGTCCCTTTCCCATAAAGATGATGTCACTTTATTACATAACTCCTTGATCATATGTATAGACTAGCTATTGAATATATTAATCTTTCTTTACTTCAATTGGTTGTGATCTGGACAGGACGAGAGCATTGGAGTGAATCTTGGAACAACATAGATCTAAGGAAAGCGTTCATAAGGTATGTCCATAATCCTTACCTCTTAGTTCATTCAATAGGCTAGATCTAGGGAAAGTGTATTATTTTGTCCTGTTTTGTTCTAGATCCAGGTGGATCTAGGGAGATCGGTTTGTGTCCGTACTCATGGATTTATCCTATAACATCCTTAACCATTTCCAGTTACCTGTGAGATATGACGCTGGCATAGAGCTGATTGCTAATTTTGAACAGACAACAACGTACCATATATCTAATCATATCCGAGAGTGGAGACGTCAAAAGAGTCTAATCAAAGTACCAGTCCCACCAACATTCCTGCTTGAGTGGTTCCTTAAGTCTTTAGTCCCACAATTATCCAAATATGTCATGACTCCATAAGTTTTCTCTGAAGAAGATGCCATCATGAGAGCTCAACAGTTTGAGCTCATCTATTCTCAGTATGGTTTATTGTACAACATCCTTCCAGATGCACCATGATCGATACTGGATCAAACTAGATAGAGAGATGGACCACATGCCGATGGTATTGTTGGTTTAGCTCAAACCAAGCCCATTGAGCAATTGACAAAACAATTGCAACAGTTATCTATCCAACACTCAGCGGCCAGCCAAACTACTGCTTTGGCTACTCCTCCTACCCAAACGTCGAAAGTACACTCCATGCAGATGACTAACCCAAAGGCCACCCAATAGCCCGAAGGGAAGAAAAAACTACGAAACAAGGGTAAGGGGGAGAAAAAACCCACTGATAATGCTGGCAAGGGCACCATGGAAAAATGGAAGGTGAGGTATCCGTGCAAATTGTGTGAGAAAGACCACCCGACCCATCTTTGTCCTCGACTTGCAGAGGCCCAAAAGTTTGTCACATAGAAAAAACAAGCCGTGTTGACTAATCCCTTTCAGCATGGGGAAAATTTAACTCAAGCCTCTACAAGTGTCGAAGGGGGCAGCCAAGAAACCTTCCCTCCCCCAAACAATTCCTCATCTGCAAACGTATATATGGTTAGGGGTGATGCTTTAATAACAACTAGAGCACACGACTATAGTAAACCAAGCACCTCTGAGAAGGGTAAAGAAGCCGAACTCCCATCTCTTCCTCTACAGAATGAGAAGACGTTGGGAGAAATGATGACATGCATTCCAAAGGGTGCATTTAAGAAATCTTCTCACAACCCAAACGCAAGGGCCGCCCAGAATTACTCTGTGGTGGAAGATTTATCACAAACCCATTGTGCGATGTCTGCTTTGGAGGTCCTCCAAAGTTTCCCTGCTCATAGGAAAGCCTTGCTAACTGCTTTAGGCTCTACTGAGACTTGTAACCCGGGTACCATCATGCTAGATATGACCGACTTAAAACCTCATCTGCCTTACCACGTAGCATTTCAGATAGTAGTGGCTCATCCCACGAAAATTTTTACACGCAATATCTTTCGCACGGTGGTCGACGAGGGTGCCTCGACATGCATTATGTCACTAGCATGTTGGAAGGATGTTGGCCATCCCACTTTGTCTCCATCACCCACTCTCCTCACTGCGTTTGACGGTCGTTCTTTCTGACCACATGGCATCATCCCTTCTTTTCCTGTGCAGTTAGGAGGGAAGACCGTGTGCGTTGAAGTAGAGGTAGTCGATGCTCCCCTCGACTATAATCTCTTGTTAGGTCGGAGTTGGACTTATTATATGCAAGTTGTGGTTGCTACAGTTTTTTGAGTCTTATTATTTCCACACGAATGCTGGATAGTGACCATCATTCAATTGTCCTTCTCTATACCTAACCCAGCTTTGGCGGCATCCACAGTTCCCATGATTGATAATCCTCAGGCCGGTGTCGTTAATGTAGGAGTTGGTTTGTGCCCATCCTTGATGGGTACCTTCGATTACCCACCTCCTCATGGTGATTTCAAGTTTATATCTAATCACCACAAGGATGAGATTTTTCAAGTTTCGTCGTTTCGCACGACTTACTTTGAGGATCCATGGATTCTTTCTTCCCCATCAGCCACGATGGATGAGACAGGGCACTCCAGCATGTCCATGCCCTTGTTGGTCACTGAAGTAGCATACTCTTTCATCCAGCAAGCTTCAGCTAACCCTGATCCAAATCCTGCACAAGAGTTGGATCCACTTATAGAGCCTATCTGGGCTCAGGGTTCTCTCTCCAACATCGATTCGTTAGACTTAGTCTTGCCTTCTAACGAATTAGTAATCGAAGCAATGACTAGTCCAGACAAACCTTGGGAGGATCTTCATCACAGATCATATTTCCTCCCAAAGTTAAGCCAAATTAAAGCAGGAGAATTCACCGTGACTATGACTGGAGATAGGTCTTGTCATATTAATCCCTTAGCTACACACAAGATCTATGTTGAGGGTAATATGGAAACCATTTCTAAAATGATACCTATAAATATCTCTAGCACCCCTAGCATCATAGACAATGTTTTTTTCTGAGTATATAGCTCCCCCGAGGAGATGCCAGGCATCAACCCACAAAGAGTCTATCATGAGCTAACTTTGTTGTTTTTCAAGCTTGCTTTGAAATCCGAAAGAAACATCTGGAAATACTGCATTTATGCTTTTTGATCTCGTCTGGATTAGCTGAGAAAAGTAACCATTATGGAGTCTTCTTTAAGCCCTTTTTAGACTCCTTAAAGATGAAAAGATTTTCGAGTGACCTTGTTTCTTCACACTCGTTAAATTGGTCCAGAAGAACGTTCCTTAAACGGGTCTTCTTTTAATCCCTTTTCAGACCCTTTCAACATGAAAATATTTTTGAGCGATCTTTTCACATTTCACGCTCATTAAATTGAAATTTGAAGTCACGTCTGTCTGGCGGTAGTTTACCCCTTTTTCGGTCCAGACGGTCAACTGTACGAACAAAGGAATACTCTATTGAATTCCCATTCTTTAGAAGAGTATCCTCAGGTATAATTTTATTCCCTTTTCGGGCCTGAGGGACTAAATTTACGAAAAAGAAACCCCCATGGAGTCCATAGTTAAGCTCTTTTCAGACTCCCTAAAATTGAAAAGATCGTCGAGTGACCTTATTCTTTCACACTCGTTAAAATGGTCTAGAAGAAAATTCTTGATGGAGTCCATAGTTAATCTTTTTTCAGCCTCCTAAAAAATGAAAAAATGGCCAAGTGATCTTGTCCTTGTCACACTCGTTAAAATGGTTTTGAATTGATGTCTAATCGGTGCTAGTTTATCCCTTTTTCGAACCGACTAGACTATTGTCGAAAAAGGTACCCCACTGGAGTCTCCTTTTATGCTTTTTTAGACTCTCTAAATATGAAAAACCACCGATCTTCCCTTCTCGGGCTCGTGAAACTTACATCGAAGGACGTTACCATTGTGTGTTCTATCAACCGCATTTGCATACCTTATCCATCATCCTTGTAACAGTTTGCGTCTGCATCTTAACACCTTTGGCCACTGGAGGATTTTTTCCGAGTATCATTTCCCAAAACATAAGTCTTGTCCTTGTGCCTTGAGCTTGTATGTTTATAGTACTTGTTCCTCCACTGTAACGTAAAATTCCTTTATTCTTTTTCAAAAATCATCAAAAAGAACAAAAAAAATCAAATATACCCCAAAAAGAGGATGGGAACAATATTTTCTTTATTGGCAGCATAATGAGTCGCCCTTGGATAAAGTACATTTGTCCATTTGATTATCAGACTATGGGATGTAGTACGACCTTAGGAAGCTTTTTCTCACTATATAGAGTTGTGTCCTCCACCATTTGGTTACTCTTCCAAACATATGGAGAGTTTGTGTTGCCTCCTGCTTCGTAGAATTATGATTAAAAGATATGCTACCTGAGTCTTATCACTTGTCGTGCTATTATCCAAGGGAAGTTTATCACTAAGCCTGAGTCGGCCCCTCTGCAATATGTCTCTTGTCCGCATACCGGACCATCCTGAATGTCGAATCAAGTACTTGTTCGAAATCACTGAAGTCTTCAGTCCGATCATCAATATTATCAAGTCCATAATCGACGAGCCGTCAAAGACCTCTAGGTAGTGAAGTTGTACACTCATATTACACTCCTACCCAAGTTTTAGAATATTTTTAATTTGTTGCTCGAGCTCTGAAGTACAGCCATCATGCTGAATTAGCTTCTGGAAGATGGATACTCTATATGTATATCTTTCTGATTTCGAGATGTATCTCCATTGTGTATTATTCACGGCTACTCTTTATAGTTATTTGACATGGATCTACAGTGTATTTGATTGATATCCATGGTTCTATTTTATCCCGAGCATGGGTATGCCCACCTCAGTGAGACATTTGTTATTTTGCATACGAAACCTCCTGATTCCTAATCCTTGGGCTCACTCATTCAGCACATTAGTACAGATTGGTAAAAGATTGGTAATGTATTTCGACCATTAGATGCTCTTCTGATCTCACACATTGGGGGGCATCTTTTATAACCCTAAATTTCACCACACATGCTTACCTTGCATCAGGCCAACTCATATCCCTTCTTTTACAAAAACTACTGAACAACTCTTCTAAAAACTCCATTTTTAAAAGTACACGCTAGCTGGCCCACTACAACCCACGTGTATAAAAAAGTACATGCTAGCAGGCCCACTACAACCCATGTGTACCTTCAGAATCACAAAAATAGGAAAGTTGCCGATGGGACAAAAAGCTATGGGTCAGTTAACTGAAAATCTCGGCCATGCATGGCCGAGAGTTCGTCCAAAACCCTAGCTCCTTCTAGCCTATAAAAGAAGGGGTAGGGGTACCATTTGGAAAGAGGAAAATTATAGCAAAGAAACTCTGCCCATTTTCTGAATCCATTTGTCCCAACCCTTTATCCTTTCCTCAAGACTAAGGAGAATTAACGTAAAGCAGTTGGAGGACAAAAGGAGAGGAGGAGCCCAGGATCAGGATCAAGGAGTGGTGGCCGGTCTTGACTTTGATTGTAAGTTGATTCATTTTGAAAATAATAAAAGAATACTTTTCCCATCCCAATGCATGAGTTATCTATGATTTGTATAATTTATGCTTAATTTCTAACCCTCAAGTAGAAAAGTAGCATGCATGCGTAGTGTTTTGTCTTGATTGCAGGATTATCTTTGGAAGGAGCAGCGCAAGTAAGAGGGCAAAGCACAATGGAGGATCTACACCAAACATCAGTAAAAAGGTTAGTAGTTTATTTCCATGCATTTATTGTGAAATAGGGGTTTAAGTTTTGGGTGGTAGGTTAAAAAGTAATTTCTTTATGGTCAAAATCTGCATGCAAGTCTGACCCTAGTTTGCTAGTCCGTAGGGTATATTTCCCAACAACAACGAGATGATTGAGGAGATAAGGAGGCTAATGTTGATATCAACACAGGAAGTTGCTAGCAAGGCGAGGATGAAAAAAGGAAATCCTACCACAACAATAGGGAAGCAACAACAACAATAAAGCAGAGGAGCAGGTGGACATATCCAAGGGAGAGTTTCGGATCCAGGGGGATTTCAACAGTGGAACAGAGGAGCTCATGAGTAGGAGCTCATGATTTTACCAACAATGGTGTATGATGTAGGAGAATCCTTTCCACCTCATCATGTATCGACATTCCATCACATCAAAGAACATTCAAGAAGGGGGAGAGGCCCCAACCCTCTCATTTTCCCCCGAATTTGAAATTTTAAATGTAATTAAAGCAATTAAATGCTATAAGGCTGGAAGAGATAAGTTGATTCCTTTGTAGATGTAGTATATAGAGAGGCCTTTAATAAGGTCTGAGTTGTACATATATTGATATTTTCCTCATATATGAAGATGTATGCGATCATTCAATGTAATAAGCCTCAACAGATAGACATTGTAAATGGTGATTAGACACCACTAGTGTATCTTGGAGGGAAATCTCAATGAGCCCCTCTTGTATAAAGCTTTGTATAATATGACCAGTAGAGGCTGTTGAAGTTTGATTGTAAATCATTGTGAGCCAAATAGAGAGAGAGCTAAGACTCTGTTGCAGTCCGAGCTTTTTTACACATTGTAAATAAACATTCATATTAATGCAACGAGAAGTTTTTCCTACCTATGAGTTTTCTATGTGTTTATGTGTTTTATGAATGATTATCTATGTGTGTTTATGATTGTATTCTATAGATGCATGAGATAAGTTTCATATGTAGGAGGAAGATATACTTATCTATCTTTGTGAGTTTGTTAAATTATTCTGGGTTCTTTTGGGCTAAATGAAAGGAGTGCATGATAGAGTGTTGGGAACTATGTGAGCCAACGCAAGGAGTGCACATATGAATTTCAATTTGAATTCAGAGGATAATGTACCAGGAGGGCACACCAAGATAGTATTAGACTTAGGAGGAGCCTCAATGTTACTGAACACCTTGGAGGAGAGATTGTGCAAAGGAGGTACAAAAAGACAGAGTTATTGGAAACTCTGTAGAGCTCTACTAGGTGGGAATTGAGCTGGTGAAAATGTGGACAAGTGAACTATGTTTTGAGTTTGCAGGGAGAGAAGAGTGTCAAGGAGAAGACAGCCACAGAGTTACTGAAGACTCTTTAAGCTCAAAAATGAGTGTTTTGAGCAAAATTTTCCAAGAGGGAAAAGATATACCTTCGAGGAACAAAGGGACATAGACCTCTGAGGTCCGAGTAGTTAAATATTATGTGAACCAGAGTTGGTGAACACTTTGGGGGAAGAAGCTCTGCAAGGTGTGAATTGAGTGGATGCAAGGAGTGCATCAGTGAATTTGAAAGACTTCAGGATTTAGAAGAAGACCTATGCAAGGAGTGCACCAGGCTAATAGTTAGACAAAGTGTTGAAAGTATGAAGCCATTTGAAGGCTCAGTCAAGCACAAGGATTGAGCCAGAGGTAAATTAGTTTCTCTTTAGAATCTTAGGAGGATGAGCATTAAGTGCCAGTAGGGAACAATAATTACTTTGGAGGAAGCAGAAGGGCCGATACCCCTTTGGAGTTCTGAGAAAGTTCACAAGCTCATAAGTGAAAGTGCAAGTTTTCATGCAGAGCGCAAGGAGGTTCCAGAGTCGAGGTCAAATTGTGTTGGCAAAGGTCAAGGAGAGATAACATTTTTAGAAGCGTAGACGAGACTCAAAGTAGCCGAGTTCATAGGAGAATCAAAGGCCACAACCTTTGACATTTTCAAATTCTTCTAATTTGGGAGAAAGCCAAAGCTCAGGAGGAGGAGCAACAAATGCCATTAGATCAGTTGCAGAAGGAGATTTGGACCATCAATATATATGTCCATACACCCAAAGGGGCACATGGAGGAGAAAGACAAATCCAAATCATCGGATCTTAGCACAAAGGATCAAAATCCGTTCAATACAGGTAAGTGCACAAGATTTAAATATTTTTAAATTCCACAAGAGAGAGGATTCATGAAGTCCCGAAGTTCTGTTGAAACCGTCCATCGTCCAGAGATATAGGTGGTGAAAGATCAAAAGGTTTGGGAGATAAAGCTTCGGGAGATCTATTTGGAGTAGAATCAAAATCGTCGAAGTCATGAAGGACAAAGAAATACAAACTATGGGATATGGAAGGGACATGTGGCATAGATCCATGTCCTTTGGAGGAAGATCCCTTTACAGGAAAGCAGAGTTGGTGAAGCCAAAACTCCTGAAGCCCAAAGTAGCGAATTCCATTGTAACTGTCGATTTGAGGAGGACACACATCATCAGATCATGGAATTCAGGGAAGAGAAAGAGGGAAGCGAAGCTTTGTCCATAAGTTGTCCGAAGCTCCATAAGTAAGAGATTGTCCTAGATGTCAGTTTCTTGGACACGTGGCACCCGATCTATCCCTTCAGTGATAGAACACTTCAGGGAAAACAATGCATGAAATCCTGAAGGCTAGAATTCCTGAAGGCTGAAATCCATAAGAGATGTTGATGAACAGAGGGACACGTGGAGTGTGGAAATTTACTTCAGAGAAAAGTCACTTTGGGGGAATTGAGGAGTGAAGGCATGAAAAGTGCCAAAGGCTAAAGTGAAAAAATCCATTTGAGTCATTCATTGGAAAACGACGTGTGGCAGAAGATCCATCACTTCGGAGGATTGATACTTCGAGAGAAACAAGAGTAAGGAGGCGTTGACTGCAAGTTTCCCAAAGTGGAATCAAAGGACAATATCGACCATTGATCGAGGTGAGAATGTAGCACTTGATCCAAATCTTTGTGTAAAGGTTACTTTGGGGGGAAAAGGCATTGGAACATTCAGAACTCCCGAACGTTGAAGTTATGAAGTAGATCACATATGTTGGCTGTCAGAGGAGCGCAGACCATAGATCTAGTCTGGGTGATTTCACTGATTCAGATTTCTAGGAAAAAGGATTCAGGTGCATTCAAAATCACTGAAGATCGAATTTCCAAAGAAATCATAGCCATTGGATGTTAGAGGAGTGCGGGTCAGAGATCTCATCCAGGTAAGTTCGTTGATTCGGATTTCAAAGGTTTTGAAGTTAGTTGTTGTGAAAAAGATTGAAGCCTGAAGTATAAAGCACCTTTCAGGGTTTAACCCCGCGCCATAAACCGAGGTCTCATGAGGAGAGGTGATTGCAGAAGGAGCTAACGCCTGCCAGTTTAAAATTTCCAAGAGTGTTAGGAAAAGGGCCCATGAGTTACATAGGGCTTGTTCTTAAGGTGATAAGGGGCCTGTGTTAAATCAATTTGGGTTCTAGTAGGGGCCCGAAGAGTCGATCAAACTCAGTCTTTTGAAGGATCCTAAACTGGGAGGTTGAGCAGCCCCAAGGAGAGAGAGGCAGTCTACATCACAAATCCTTCAGGTCATCCTCATCTAACCCTTTGCATGAACAATATAAGATCAAAATAATGATGCTATTACTGATTACTTCCCTCATTTCACCTTGGAAATCCCTCAATATATAGTCTTGAGAGGCATAAAAAACATGAAAAAATTAGGGGTATGGTTGAGGATATGGCTCCTTGAGGCTTGGATTATATCCTAGGATGAATCCCAAGCATGAGGGTTGAATAAAACTAACCCCATATCAAATATCTGGACCATAGAATAAGGTGGGGGAGATCCCCCCTTTTTGTCAACAAGAATGATGCTCCCCCGAAGTGAAAGACAAGGCACCACCCTAGAAATGGTGCTACCCTATAGTGGTAGAG
>JZKD02S1098907.1:61931-74523 GCA_000966675.3 Picea glauca | reverse complement strand
TTTGATGTGCTGTGGAGTTAATCCTTGTGCCATGGATGATTGTTTTTCTGTGTTGATGATGTTGAGTTCTTGTCGCCCTGTGCGGACGAAATTTCAGTGATAACACTTGTTATTTGTTCACAATATCTCCCCCACGTCGCTCACGTAGAATGCAAGGTTTATCTCCAGAGCATCTGGACGAGTCACAACCTTTTCCTACAACTACAATTAAGGATTCTCCTCAACACGGTGACACTGCCATTGTTACTACACCCCAAGTGGAATCAACTGATTCTCTAGAACCTTTCCAGATTACTAATACTAGAGAAGACTATCGAATTTTCCATGGTGAACGACCTTTTGTGTGATTAAATTCTGCTAGAGACGTAGTTGTTACCTCTTCTGGATCACCCGTTGGGCCCTTTCCCGGTGAAGAAGGCCAAGATCCTTTTTGGTTAGTAGACATCTGCAGACCGCTCTTTAGTCCTGAGTCGCCTGTCGTCTGCGAAATTAACCCTCCAGTGTTTCTTGAGGCTGAGACGGTCCCAATGAATACTACTTATCACTTTGCTCTTCCTACCGAGATGGCCCATCTCTCGAATGCTACGAGTGTCCCAACCAAGATTACTATAGCTAATCTTGATCCTATCAATACCCAACAAATGCCTAATGTCACTTCGACACTGCCACCCAGTTACCATGCGTTGAATGCTTTGTTGAATGCTTCCAATCCAACACCTCCACAAACCCCAGCCGATACTCCTGGTGGTCCTTCTGGGCATCCTATTCCTGGTTTTATTCCGACACTCCCTCAATTTCCTTTTGGCAATCCTAATCCTAGGGGCACTATACCTACTGTTGCACCGAACTTGCAGATTCTCGTTGGTGGACAAGGTGGTACGATTCCATTTCCTCCTCCCAGACACAATCCACTTACTACACAACCCACGATTGGGACAAAACTTTCGGTTAGAATTCCACCTACGATAGGGGGACCGGCCCCACCTTTCGGACAAAATATACCTCCTGCTATGGACCAATATTGGAATCAGATGCTACAAAATCTTCCTCAGACGACTGGGGGGAAACAACCTATCCCTACTATAGGCCAACCATATCCAGGTATACCCAATCCTATTTGGGGTACGAATGCTCAAACTCATGTCCCCACTCAAGGTTAGAATCCTCCGAGTTACTATCCTCTCCAACCACCACCGAATCAGCCAGGGTCTTCCTATTATGGGCAGACTACATATGGTCCTACTAGTTTTCCAATGGGGCTTCCACCCCAAAGTCACCAGTACCCACAGGTGAATCGACAATTACCTTTTCTTGCTACTTTGGATTTTCCAGATTTGTCTAGAATTCTAAATGATCCTATTCGTCACTCTCCCTAATGGCCTGCTATTCTAGCTAAGCTTCAATCAGACATTCTGAAGTTCGATGGAAAACCGAGAGAGGACCCAAACAATCATGTGATGACTTTTCACCTATGGTGTTCATCCAACTCATTGATGGATGACTCCATTCGCTTATGTATTTTTCAATGAACCCTTACCGGTTCTGCTGCGAAGTGGTATATTGAATTGCCATGAGGTTTCTTCTCTGATTTCAACACCCTAGATATGGATTTTATTACACATTACCAGTTACTGATCCCTTATGATACTGGGACTGAAATTTTGACTTCTTTCAAACAGACTAAAGGCACTCATATTTCAGATCATATCCATGAGTGGCGATGACGTCGACATCTCATTAAAATTGAACTCCCCGATCAGTTATTGGACGAATGGTTTACAAAGTCATTTGTGAATGAAATTGGTAAGGAAATTTCCATGGGTGGCGTTTTCACAGAAGAGTAGGCTATAAGTCGTGTTCAATATCTTGATCTCGTTTATTCACAAATGGGAACACTTTATGATTTATTACCTGAGTTACCTCATCCTGGTACTTCCAGTACTTCAATTACTCCAATTGCGTCACATACAGCTGACGGTGTGATTGGTTCTTCTCAAGCCCAATCACATTCTGTTTCGAGCTCCAATCCTAAGTCTGCTACTTCTAATGTTCAAAATGCTCCATCTCCTGCCACTTCCACCGGTAAAACTTATGTGGTGAACGTTGTTCAATATACCCCGAACGGTAAAAATAAATCCAAGAAAGGGAGAGGCAAGAATAAGGAGAGAAAAAATAATAATCAAACAGAGCAGCCTAAAAATACTTCTGTTGAAGATTGGGATAAGCGCAAACCATGATACCCTTGCCTTATCTGTGGTGACGATCACTACACGAAGGATTGTCCATGACGTGCCGAGGTCACTAAGTTTCTTCAAGGAACACCTAAACCATCTACACCGACAGTCTTGTCCCAACCCTTCCCGTCTCAACAACAGGCTCAGTTGGTCATCCACGACCAACCATATACTTCTACCACATCTTATGTTTTGATGTGTACTGGTGATTCCAATCCCAACAACATTTCACTCACGACTAGAGCCAAATATTATACTCCATCTAAAGAGAAGGTTGACAATTCACCTCCTACTTTGGTACAACCTTCTCCACCGACTCCACCTACCAGTGGTCCTCTTCATCTCGAACAACTAAGCCTTGATACAGTCTTACGACCCCCTAAGGGTGTTGTTCGCAAGTCAACTTTCAACCCTCATGCTCGTGCGGCCCAGAACTACAACATTGTAGAAGATCTGGCCCAGGCACCTTTAGCCATGTCAGCCCTTGAAGTCCTCCAGTATTGTCCTGCACAACGGAAGGCACTGTTGAAAGCTATAGGTGGAATTGACTCTACAGACACAAATTTAATAGTCTTTCACTTGGATGATCACATTCCAAGGTTACCCCCACAACTTGCGTTCCAAATACAAGTTGTTGTTTCTGACAAGAACAATTGTTGAACTGTAATCGACGAGGGTGCCTCAATGTGTGTAATGTCTTTTGCTTGTTGGAAAGCCATTGGCTCTCCTCCCTTGAACGAATCACAAAATACTTTGAAAGCCTTCAATGGCTTTGGTTTTAAGCCTTACGGTGTTCTTCCATCATTGCCTGTTACTCTAGAAGGTAAGACAGTCCAAGTTGAAGTATAAGTCTTCGATGCTCCCCTTGATTATAATCTTCTGCTTGGTTGTTGCTGGATAGATTCCATGCGTGCGGTTGTGTCAACATTTTTCCGTGTAGTAAGATTTCCTCATCACGGGGAGGTTGTTACAGTTGACCAACTTGCCTTCTTTAATTCTGATACTCGTACTAGAAATGTGCCATTTATAGCTAAGACCCCACCGAGTTATGAGAATGTTGGCGTCAGCCTTTTAAAGGACTCTTCATTAATGGGTACTTTCCCCATTCCACCACCACCCGATGTTCCACACCCGTCAGTTTCTTCTATCAACATGATCTCCATCGTACCTCATGAACTTACCATGTCTTTTGACCCTTGGATAGTCCCTGAACCTGGAGATCACACTCGTTTTGGCGATGTCATGCCATTAAGTCCAGTTGAGTCTGCTTATCAGGTCATTCAATCGGCAACACCTTCTTCCTCCTCTCTTGATGAGTTGTCTCCCGATCCTTTTCATGTCATTTTTCCCATTGACGAGATGATCATGTTTGTCATGGAGAACACTCCTTGGGACGATGGGCATCATCGTTCCATACTCTTTCTGGAACAACACACTCTTGAGAACTACCAAGGATTTCGGCTCCGTCAATCGTTGTTGTCATATCGACCATTCCTGGCTGTACACATGATGTGTTTACCAAAGGGAACCTCAGTAATATATCTCCCACGATTCCCATTGACATATCAGTTAAACCTGGGATAGTTGAAAATGTTCACATTGGAGCTTCGTGTTCTCCAGATGAAATCATCACCTATACATCCCTGTTCAAATAATTTCATGACATCTTTGCCTGGAGCTATGAAGAGATGCCTGGTATCGACCCTGCTATTGTTGTACATGAGATAAAGACATACCCTGGAGCTAAACCAGTCTGGCAGTGCCTTCATCCGGTCCACCCATGTAAAGTGGCAGCCATCAAGATTGAGGTTGAAAAACTTCTCAAAGTCAGCTTTATTTATCCCGTGGCTCTGACAGAATGGGTTTCTAACCCTATACCGATTGATAAGAAAGGTGGCAATATTCATGTATGTGTTGATTATAGGGATATTAACAGAGCCTGTCCAAAAGACAACTTTCCAACCCCTTTCGTTGACCAGATTTTCGATGACTGTGCCGGAAGTGAAATATTTTCTCTCATGGATGGTTTCTCTGGCTATAATCAAATTAATATTGCTCCCGAGGACCAACATAAAACCGCTTTTATTTTTCCTTGGGGTACTTTTGCCTATGGGAAACTTACCTTCGGTCTGAAGAACGTTGGCGCGATGTTTCAACGTGCTATGTCTTATGCTTTTCATGATATAAAGCATATCATTCAACCTTATTTGGATGATTTACCTGCTCATTCTTTACGCCAAGTCGATCACCCCACTCATCTCCGAGCAATTTTCGTTCGTTGTCGGTTCTATCGCATTCGTTTAAATCCTCATAAATGTGTTTTTTGCGTAGAATCCGACCGTCTTCTAGGTTTCATTATTTCACGTCAAGGGATCTGGGTAGATCCTCTTAAGGTTGAGGTGATTCTTAATCTCCCTTCTCCTTCTACACTACACCAGTTGCAAAGTTTGCAGGGGAAAGCAAACTTTATTCGTCATTTCATTCCTAATTACGCTGAAATTACTCGTGGTTTTACTCGGCTATTAAATAAAGATGCAGAATTCGTCTGGGATACCATGGCCAACAATGCTTTCGACGCTTTGAAGTTGTCCCTCACATGAGCTCCGCTTCTCTTTCCTCCTGATTATAGTCGTGATTATTTTCTTTATCTGGCTACCTCTGAGTATACTATTGGCATGGTTCTTGTCCAAGAAGATGATAAGGGCAATGAGCATGTTGTTTATTACTTGAGTCGAAGTCTCACATCAACTGAAATCAAGTATCAACATGTTGAAAAATTGGCCTTGGCTGTCGTTCAAGTTGTTCAACGCTTTCGGCATTATATTCTCTCACGGATAACTACAATGATTTCTCATTGCAACCCTATGAAACATATTTTGACACGTCAATTGCTAGGGGGAAAGTACTCCAAATGGATTGTGATACTCCAGGAGTTTGACTTGGAATTCAATCACGCCACATCTAAGAAATCCTTAGTTTTTGCTGAGTTAATATGTGATTTTCCTCACTCTGCCACGAAAAATGTAGCAGTAGATTCATTACCCGATGAATCTCTTTTCCTAATTAGTACTGACGATATTTGGTATGGAGATATCATTATATATCTCCAAACCTAGACTTTCCGGCCTGCTTTGTCTAATAGTGAACGACATCGCATTCGTTATCAAGCACGTCAATACATTATCCTTGGGGATAATCTTTACCGTCGAGGTATTGACTCTGTTTTTCTCCGTTGTCTGACTTTTGACGAAGCCGAGAAAGATCTGAATGACTTCCATTCCAGAGCATGTGGTGTTCATATGTCTGGGTATGCTACTGCCCAGAAGATCTTATGCACAGGTTATTTTTGGCCTTCCTTGTTCAACGACTGCATTACTGTCATCTAGAAATGCCATGCCTGCGAGACCTACAACCAGAAAATTCGGTCACATCCTGCTCCTCTTCATCCTGTAGTCTCATTTGGTCCTTTTGCAAAATGGGGCATTGATTTCATGACATGTCACCCTCACTCGCCTGGGGGGCATGGTTACATCATTGTAGCTGTTGATTATTTTACAAAATGGCCCGAGGCGATGCCGACATTTGATAATACTGGAAATAATGTAGCGTTGTTTCTTTTTAACCATGTCATAGCTCATTTTGGTGTTCCTCAAGCTATCGTTACTGATCATAATGGTCATTTTAGGAATTTTATGATGTCTGAACTTACGGAAAAGTTAGGTCTTCGTCATGATAACTCAACACCCTATTATCCACAAGCAAATGGCCAGGTCGAAGAAATCAACAAAGTTCTTATAACTATGCTTCGATGAATGATAGGAATTCATAAAACAAGCTGGCACACGATGTTGTTTTCGGCATTGTGGGCATACCAGACATCTATTAAATCCGCTACGGGGTTTACGCCTTTTTGATTAGTCTATGGTGTGGAAGCCATTATTCCTATAGAATGTGAGATACCTTCTCTGAAGCTAGCTGTCGAACTCTTACCCAATACTTCTATTGAAGAAGAACGTCTATTGTATCTGATGTGATTAGACGAGACTCGACGTGATGCCACTCTGGTAATGGAAGCCCAGAAGAGACGTGTCAAGGCATAGTGTGACAAGCATGTCAAGCCTCACGTTTTCTCTGATGGTGATCTTGTTCTTATTTATGAATAGGATCGAGATGTCTTAGGAGCTGGGAAATTTGAACCAATGTGGCGTGGTCCTTACATTGTTCACCGAGTTTTGAAAAAAGGAGCGTATGAGCTAGTTGATTATACCTTTGAGTGAACCCAGGAATGGGTTGTACTTGAAGAAGTACTATGCATAAGTCATTTGTGCACAAGTACTTTTATTTTATGTATCATACTTTGTGTGTGTTACTTTAGTTTTCTTTTGACGTTATCTGGTCTCTTCCCTTATGTGACGTTGTTTTTTATTGCCAGATGTCGGAGTCTTCGCTACCCTATATTGGCTTCGCTGATGGTGCTAGCCCTAGTACTCGGAACCTAGCTTCTGCTGTGTGGGAAATCTATGCCCCAACAAACGACCTTATATATTTACGAGGTGTATGTCTTGGCCGTGCAACCAACAATATTATAGAGTATAGTGTTGTTATTGAATTATTGGTTGATGCTATCTCGCTCGGAATTCATCATTTGGTTGTGCGACTTGACTCGCAGCTTGTAGTACTACAACTAAGTAATATCTAATCTATTCGAAGTCCTACTCTGTTATGGGTATATTTGCGGATTCACCTCTTGGAACGATATTTTGATCACATTGAATATCAGCATATTCCTAGATGTTTTAATACATTAACAGATTCATTGGCTAATTATGTATTGGACAGACATTTGAACCATTTATAAATCAAACACATTAAAATTCACACATTATAAAGTAAACCGGTAGAAGCCATTTGTATATAACGATCAAAAGAGTTTGTTTTTTACAAAAAGTTTGTCCGAAGACCAAAATATCAAAAATTGAAGCTTATAGATTCTACAGAGTGACGTCACGAATGATGTTCACGGTAACACACTACTTCTCTAGCAACTCTATGGAGAATTTGACCCATAGCTGCTGATACCCCTACAGTGTGATGTTGATCGCGTCGTTGAATCTCTTCCAGAGTCATATCTGGAATGTCTGTTGTCAGACCCTCTAAATTCTATTCCACCACTTGATAGTCTTCGGCATACTGTGGTACTGCTGTTGCTACCTCTCCTCATCAATGGATAGGAGAAGTGCCAAGAGGTCTATACGGTCCAACATTTGTGTTATCAACAAACATTTTTGTGTTAGTCTTCGGATAAATATATAAAACCGAAAACATTTGAATATGATTAAAATTCAAAAACATTTAAAAAGAGAAAATGCATGTACTTCTTACCCAGGTCACCCCACTGAGTGTCCTCAAGAAGTTCTAAATCCGGATCTTCTCTGAAGTCCAACCCAGCATAAGCGTAATCATCGACCATCAACATCTAGTTTTGCAACCAGTCAAAGAAAATATCATCATATTTGACGATTGGTCCTGCCACGTGCCAGGCCATGAGTCGACACCATCGCAACATTCTTGGATCCCTAGGACCCAGAAAGTCCCACTCAACCTATATTCTAAATACAGGGACCCTCTCGAGGAAGGACACTAACAAGGATCCATATCCAAATTTTTTCAATTCACCTCGCCTGCATTTTGTTAATTGTCTTTTGATACTGTGCAACACTGCATCAACCCAGTTAAATACTCGGGGCTCAGTACACTCGATGGTGTACTGGAAGTAGCTTTGTAATGCCATATGAGGAGCAGAACTCCCCGCCATCCAAGCTATCGTAAATAGGATAGTGTAGAGGGTCAAGTCTTGTACCCCCCAGATAGCCACTTTTCCCTTTTTCCTTTCAGCCTCAGGTACACAGTATTGATTGTAGTATTCACTCATTTTTAACCCGCCACCTCTGCTATCGATCAAACTGACATAATACCCGCGCCTGGATAATCCAGTCAAGAAGTATATGTCTTCAATGTCAATGGATAATGTGTGAGCTCCTACATTGAAAACTTGCTGGTCTGGGTCCCACATACGGACTAGATACTCCAGTAATCTGACTTGGGCTCTCATGCCCGGGATGTGAAAGTATTTTAAGAGCCCAAAATCTCTAAATGCAGCTATGGTGGGAGGATGATTCTCGGCATTTGCATTATCCTCCTCATGTTCTCGTTCTCACCACTCGAGCACCATGTTTGTGGCTATTTATCTGCATAAGGAACATACAAGGAGGATTGATGATTTTATTCATGATATGAATCTTTTTCATTGGCTAAATATTTTAAAAATTTTGAGTTCTGCGCTGCTCGCAGGTGCCTTATTATACACAGTGCGAACACCTCGTAGGTGGCTCAAGGCTCACCTGCGAGAACACATCATTCTTGCAGGTCTCGTATGGGCTGCCTGCGAGAATGCCTATGCGCATGTAGGGTTCAAAAAGCTACTTAAAAATGAAAAACTAACCAATGAAATCAAAATTTTAAACCATGAAAATTTCAAGAATTAAGAGCTTATCGTAATGCAGCAGACAACTCGTCAAATGATCTCTTGTAGCTCCCAGAAATCAACGCCGAATTCAGAGGGTTAAAAGGGGGTTTTTTGGAACTCAATAGTGAAAATGTGAAATGATATGGTAAAAATGTGTATTTACTCATTTAATTTACTTTTTCCTATGCCATTTTTGGGTTTTTATGTTTATCTATTGTTTAAACCTAATTACTAATATCAAGATGAGTCTAATGACTTGCAGGTGTGATGGAATTAATGATTATATACAAGGATATGGACATATTTATTTCTTCGTAATGGTGTGTTTTTTATTGTTTTTCATGGTTTTTACATAAAACCTCGAGCATCGTTTTTGTCCATTCCTACGCTCGTAAATACAAGAGAACATGATCGAGCATAGTTTTATCACTTTTCTGGGCTCAACATGGTTATACAAAAAAGGAACCCCCCCTGGAGTCCTCTTTAAGATCTTTTCAGACTCTCTAAACATGAAAATATCACCGAGCGACCTTGCTATTTTCACGCTCGATAAAATATTTGAAATACGCGTCTGGCGAGTGATAATTTCTCTCTTTTTCGGTCTCATCTAGACTATTTTACGAAAAAGGAACTGAGAGAGTTCTCTTTTAAGTGTTTTTCCAAACTCTATAATCTTGAAAAACTTTCGAGTTTACTATCTCTGGACTCGTTAAACAAACATTGACAGACCCATGATGGGACCGAACCACTCCTTCCTAGGGTTCATTAAACATACTCCGAGGGAATCATTCAAAGGATGATCTTATATCAACAAGAATATGTGATCCTCTTCAAGCTTGCGTAAAAATAAAGAGGTACTTGCCATAAATGGTGGGGGAAAATTTGGGAAAGGGATATGTTTCATCTTTGTATTGATTGGCAGTAAGTGTTGCTCTTGAACATGACACCCCCTATTCATCATTTGAAACTGGTTTGGGAAATCCATTTGTCTCTCTTCCGCTTGATTACAAGGTCATTCCATGTGTCATATTTGAGTCAATGCTGCCAAATCATTGGTCATGTCATTCATATGTTCAAGAGAAGTCCATTTAAAACCTATATTGAGTCGGCCATCTGCAGTTATCCATTCTTTCTATGTTGGCCTTCCCTGTGTCCAGTCCAATTTGCAAAATGCTCTGTTTCACTTTCAAACTTTGTTACTCATTTCATGTCATTGATGGGGGATACATCAAGTCCCTCCTGTGATGATTTTTGTTCTGTCGACTTCAGCTCATTATCCTGAATCAAGACTTAGAAATTATCTAGTACTTTGGAGCTTGCATGCCTCAATGGCGAGTTTCCTCGCTTTCGACAGTGGGTTTACATCATTGACCCCTGATTGAAAGATTCCATCGGGTGTTCGACATCAACTCATTTATTCACACTCGATGGATTGTACTATAGTACCTTGGGAGTCATTGACATCAATGGTGATTTCCCTCGCACTTGTTAACGATTACATCAATGACTGGTAATCAAGTGGTTTCTACCATGTTCGACTTCAACACATGTAATCACATGGTTAGATTCGTACTTTGGGCAATGAGATTGAAGACCCTATATATCATCTTTGTAATCCAGGTTGCGATGGAGTATGTATAATTTGTGACACATAGATCTCGTGGCTATGTCGTCTTGATTTAAAATTTATCGCATAGATCCACAGTGTATTCAAGTGGCTATGCTATATTTTGACGGCATGGATCCACAGTGTATGTTTGGTGGCCATGAACCATGTCTACAATGTCATCAGTCTATGATTTGAGTATGGGAATGCCTACCTCAGAATTGATATATATGATACTCTGCAAGTGCTTGATTGTTAGCAGGTTTCTGATTAGATGTGCTCCTAGTTCTCGACACACACATGCAGCTTACAAAGTCTATCGACTGTCACTGGTTCCAATCTCATAATTTGGGGGGCATTTTGTTACCCATGATTTTGGTCATCATGATGATGTATTGATTATGGTGTACTCAGGCTCTTCATTAGAACTTTCTCCAGAGAAAAGTTACCTTCATCTCTTTTTCAGAAATCACATTTTTTAGGAAGGTTCGCAGGCTACCAATACATTTGCCTGCGAGAATGCATGATTCTCGCAGGATGCTTTAAGCCAGGGTGTGAGAAGTTCACACTGTGCCTAACTGTTAGGGTGAAAACATCTTCTAAAGAAGGGAAAAGAATGAATTCTCGAAGCTTCTAGAAGGGAATCTTCTAGAAGGATGAGATGGCATTCGAATAGTTATCTAAGTACTGGATTTCCTGATATTTTGGGATCATTCCTATCCAAGTAATTAATTCATTCTCTCTTATATATTGAGGGTATTCTCATGGAAGAGGTTAGCAAGAAAAAAAGAAAGAATCTTATTAGAGAATTAGTGAAAGACTATGTGAAGGACTGAAGCTATAGCAACTAGAGAACTCTAGCAAAGTTATCAAAAGTGGTTGATCTTCTTCATGCAAGTGAGCAAGTGTGTGTGTCAGAGCCAGGAGCCATTGAAAGGAGGTTTGCAACATCAAGGCTCAGGTTGTAATATTTTCTTTCTATCAATATAATATAGTAATATGTCCCTTTCCCATAAAGTTAATGTCACTTTATTGTATAACTCCTTGATCATATACATAGATTAACTGTTGAATTTATTGAGTTTTCTTCACTTCGATTGGTTTCTATTGTTGTGGTCTTGACGACACAAGAGAATTGGAGTGGAGATGGAACACCAAAGACCTAAGGAAGCGATCATAAGGTATGTTCATGATTCTTGCCTCATAGTTCATTCAATAGTTGAAATCTAGGGAAAGAGTATTATTCTGTCCTATTTTGTTCTAGATACAGGTGGATCTAGGGAGATTGGTTTGTTTTCTCACTTACAGATTTATCCAATAACACCTGTGTAAAATATGGGGGAGGTTTTTGTACATAAACTTGTCTTTAGTAAAAAACTCTCTCGGTTTTGTGAAAATTTTCTCCATCTGTATGAGATCTGCATTTGAAAAAAATGTCTCGAAAAAAAGAAATACTGAATCCAAAAATGTAAGGTTCCAAGATGTCCTTGATTCTCCCAGTATGTAACAACTATGAGTAATATTAGAGATGTTATTTTTCTTTGGCCCATGCTGAGTATAAACCTCTTTCGGTTTCTTACAATTTTCTATGGTTTTCCTGGGATTCACCTTGGAAGATGAATGATCAAAATTACTTGAAATATGGAAACTGACACTTGGAAACTGATATATGTGAAAATTATCGAATTCATTTGCAAATGGTTTAACCCCCAACTTACTTTCGCTAGCCATTTTGCAGCAATTTGTGTAGAGCTTGTACTTCGGAAATTTTAGGGACGACTCAAATAGGTTTGGGATAGATTTCTTTTCGCCCCAAAATGCATCCAGTGGTGCCATGTGGTCCCGAGACGAAACCATGGTATTCTTATCGACTCGCTTTCAAGAATTAACATCTGTGCTAGTTCTCTATCCAATATGATCCCTAACTGTTGATCTGTGGTGACTGAGATCTGTGGCCCACTGGATCCCATCAAATCCTCACTCTCTCTAGATTTAGCCTCCTCCCACTATATTTGGCCCTGTATTCCAGTTTATCATGCTTCCACATTAGTTTAGCACCTCGCTAAGTCTTGGAAACTGGATTCTCACAGAAATTGTTATAGTGATAACAAAACCTATCAGAAACAAGAAACCAAGTCCCTCCAGCTGAGCCTTCACCACTTCAATCCTTCATAAAGGAAATCTCACAAGTAGGAGTCAATGAGGTTCTCCATCACGATATAGGAA
>JZKD02S1098907.1:26233-60242 GCA_000966675.3 Picea glauca | reverse complement strand
AGAAAGATCCACCACCATATCTTAGGGACTATAAATATATCTTATTTCCAAACCTTGTATCCTAATTTGGTTGTAAAGGAACCTCCCTTTGGGTTTTTGGACCATCATAGACAGTCTTCATTGTTGTCATCCAAAGTAATAAATTTTTCTCATAGGATACTGATACGATTTTCCCATTCGTCTTTTTTCTATCAAATAGTTCTAGAGAAGTATCATTGCACCAACATGCTTGGCCTCTAGGTTGTGGAGAGCCTACACTTGCATCCTTCAAACTGAATATGTTTCGGTCCCTTAGTTTTTGGATCAATGAATTATTAAATTTGAAATTTGGACTAGAACCTAACCAAGGATATTCCCCTAGTCATATGTTTCTACCATTTCCTATTTTCCACACAGTCCAGTCTCCGAACATAGGGAACGCCTCCACCATAGATTTCCATATGATGGATCCCTTTGAAGATTTGTTGGCAACTCAAAACCATTCTATAATAGACAAGGTAGGGAAGTATTTTGAGTTCATTATCCCACACCACATGGAATTTACTTGAGTCAATCTCCATATATTTCTTCCAGTCAATGCATGAGAGAAGAAGTAAATATCCTTCAACCCCCATCCTCCTAACTCTTTAGTAAGGGATACAGATGACCAATTTTTGAGGTGTAATCCTTTTGTTTTTTGACCATCCCACATGTAATGGAAACCTAATTTATGAATTTTGGAGAGAACCCCCTTATGTATTGCCACCACAAAAGTCCAAAAGATATTAAATTTCAAGAACTTCTTTCAGAAGAACTAGTTTTCCTCCACGAGAAAGAAGACGGTTAACCCCCAGAGATATTTTGGATTCTATTTTCATATCAACCATCCCCAATCCACCTTTCTATAATAGTCAAGCTTTAGGAAAAAACCTAAATACTTGAAGCCTTCATCTAGTGATTTTGAAGGGGTGGGGATAATTTTTTCTAAAGGGGCCAGGTATTCTTCGAGACAATTGTGGAAGATAATACATGATTTGTTAAATTTGACTTCCATTTGAGTGGTTGTGCAAACAAATTCCATAATTATTTTGGGGACTGATAGTTCTCTAATGGGGTGATGAACTGGGCATAAAACATTTTCCATGAACAATGAATGAGAAATAGATTCTCGTTCTATGAGATTTACTCTTTTTAAGGAACCATTCAATATGGCTTCCTTCATTAGCTTGTTGATATATTTCATGATTATTAGAAAAAATAAAGGTGACATGGGGTATCCCTGCCTTAAACCTATCGATGCTTTGAAAAATGTGAGGGGGACCCATTTATAAGCACTGGAAAGGATGTGTTTTCAATGCAACTCATGATTCAATTCACTCTTTAGAGGTTCAATCCCCATTGGATTAGAACCAATCGAAGAAAGGTCTAGTTCACTTTGTCATATGCCTTGAATAGGTCCAACTTTAGGATTGCTTCTTTCATTTTTTTTTTACTGAGTGGAGGAATTCTTGTGCTATTGCAATGACATAGTGGATTGTCTTGTTCTGCACAAAAATGAGTTGTTCCTCACAAATTATCTTTCTTAAGAAGGGATTTAAGTGTCTTGCAATAATTTTGGATATTTTTTTATAAACCACGTTGCAACAGAATATGGGATGATAACCTCCAAAATAATCTTCATCCTATTTTTTAGGGATTAAACATTAGAAAGTGGAATTGAAGGATTCAATAAACATTCCATTTCTTTGATATTCTCTTACTATCAAGACTAAATCATCATTAAGCAAATCAAATAAATTCTTATAAAATTCAATTGCGAAACAATCAAGTCCTGGTATCTTTCTTCTTTGTGTGGATAATAGAGCATCATGAACTTCCTCTTCTAGGGTTTGGTTGGATTCTTTTGAGAAGGTTGAGGGGAAATTTGAAACAACCTCCATAATCTCCTTAATTGGGAAACCTAAAGAGGCTTTGAAAAGGTTTGCAAATTAAGTAGCTCATGCTTTCACCTTCGTCTGGAAGGAGATAACTGTTCTTCCTTAAGATTTTTTTATGTTCCAAATTGTATTTACATTCTTTTTGAAGTTGGCATACTAGTGGAAGTACTTATTATTGTTATCTCCATCTTTTAGCCATAAATCCCTGATCTTCAGTCTCCAAATATGTTCTTCCTTGTTTAACCATTCAAGTTTTTTTATCCTCTAGATATTTCAGCGCCTTCAACTGAGAGGGGTTAAGAGTGCCTCTATCAATAATTATATAAAGCTCTGAAAACTTCCTTTCCATCTCTAGAAGATATTTTTTCCTTCATTTCTTCCAAAGGGGAAACCACTAATTTATAGATTTTTTAACTCTACCTAGGTTTATTGCAAATTGAGCCATTAAATAATTTGGTTCCAAAAGGATTAACTTCTTCCATTGAGACAACCAAATTTGTTAATTCTTCTTCTGCAAGCCATACTTGACTAATATTAAGGGGTGGTGAAGTTGTTTCTGAGCCAACATACCATTAGAGAAGAATAGGTCGATTGTATGAGATACCACCCTCCCCCACCAAGGATTTTATCCTTACTCGAGAATCAAGAAATGCCTCAGATACTAGAAACCCGTTGAGCCTTTTTTCAACAACATCCCTACCTATTCTGAAATTTCTCCAGGTGGTCTTCAATTTGACTAGTTCCACATCCACAATATGATTCTCTTCCATGAAGGTTTGAAATAAACCATTTAAATTATCCTCGGAATTTTCTCTCTAGACTTCCCTGAGAGAGAGAGAGAAATTTAAATTCCTTCGAACCATTGTGAAAGGGGAAAAAAATACTCATAAAAGTTTAATGTCTTCCCAATAGGGGACTCGATGAAAATACGGGCCATAAATATTTACCACTAAAAAATTATAATCACAATCCTTATGTTTTAGAGTGATGAAGATAGAGGAATGATAGGAAGAGGAAGAAAGTGATTTGAAATCAGGACTCCACTGAGTCAAAATACCTCCCGACATGCCTTTTGGATCAAGAGCACAAAATAACCAATTTCTAAGCCATGGCATGAACACATCCCTAGACTTGTCTCTAAAACACATGGTTTCTTGTATTATAATGACATCTGGTTTTAGGCTTGAAAGGAGTCGCTTGAGGTCTAGCTTCTTATGCCCCCCCCAAACCCCTCTCAAATTAAATGATAGTAGGATCATTTGGGTGGAGGGAGGATAGATAACTCCTTGATATAAAGGCCCTAGATATGGAAACTTATTTACCTTCTATAAATTCTACTACAACATTTTTCTTAGCCTTGAGTAGATAAGATTTCCTTCTGACCAGATTTATGTGGGAAGGGTCCAAAGAAAAACCACCTTTAATCCCTTTGCAAATTCATTTGGGTATCAAGTTGTACCTTTTACCAAGGTGAGGATAAAAATATGGGGGTCCTGCCAGGGAGGTATTCTTTGGGGAAGGGAAGTGATCAGAGTAAACCAATAGGCCTTCTTTCGGAAGGAGAGGAGAGGACTCCAAGGGAAGGGGAGAGGGAGGAGGGAAGGGGGGAGGAAGAGGAGAGAGGATAAGATCTCCTTCAAGATTAGGGGATGGATGGGAGGGGGGATAGATAGATACAGATTTGCCTTCAAGGTGAGTCATCATTTCTAGAAGTGGATATCTTGAGAGGGGAAGATGAATTATTTAGAAGAGGAAAGAGGGACATGTTATCACACAATTTGTAATTTGATAGAAGAAAAGGTTAAAGGAGAGAAAATTGGCATAACTAGAGACTATCCTATCAATATCACCTCAATAGGATGTCTCTTTCTATATAGGGTGGTAGGCCCATGGGATACATCCCCAGTGACCTAGGGGTTTCAGAAGGAAAATTCAAAGTGGATAATAAGGACCCCCTCTCACAAGTCACCACCGATCATAAAGTATAGTTTTATAACCAATGAAATGATAATGTATCAAAGTGTACCTTCCTGGAACAAAGAAACAAGAAACTATATATATTTGCAAGTACACTTGCTAGTTAGCACTTCATAAAACCATAGACTTTCTTGATAAAATAATTTTTTTGAATATGATGAAGTAAAAAGAAAATTATAACAACAATATTTATATGGAAATAATTCACATTAAATGCCTTGAAATAGATTCAAAATGACTAAGAATCATTAACCATTGAAAGCATAATACTATCATTTGTTAGAAGCAAACAAGACAATGTATAAATCATCCTTTTCAATTGATTTTATCAGCTTTTGATACTGCATTTAATGGTTGCATCTTACTTTAGTAACAACACAAATATAGTAAGTAGGTTAGGCTATTCTAGGGTTATAAAGTGTCAGTGGGTTTCTCAAAGAATAGGTTTTGATGGTTGTTTTGATCAATTACTCAAAGGAGGACTTAGACTAGTGCTTTAGGGAAAATGGAGTCAATGAATATGAAAGAAAATGTTGAAGAAAATGATAGTAGGAGAGTCAAGGACAAGAGATATTGATAGATTGGAGTGTTGGTAACCCAAGGCTCCAATTATCAAACCCTAAGGGAAACTAGTTACTAAGGTGTAGTTATCCCTAGGACTTAGTATAATTTCCTCCAACCTTAACTCAAAGATGATGAAAAAATAAGCTAAGATGAAGCAATGGATACTTAAGGTGTTGCGATGGAAAGGCCTTAGCACATGCTTCAAGAAAAATGGCCTTTTGATAAGATCTAGTAGGTGAAGGCTTTTGAAGCTAGGACAATAACATGTGCTAGTCGTCCTAGGGTTTAGTCAAGAAATTTCATAATATTTAATGTAAATACAAGATAAATAAAATATAACCATTCAATTAAGAATAATTTCAGAAATATCACTTACATTCATCAAGAATAATCAAGAAAAACCCTAGTTGAACACTTTCACCAAGAAACTTGTCAAAATACTCTAAGATTTAGCCTTCCTCAACAAGTGTGCCTATAATTTCAGCCAAGAAACCATAAGGAGGGCGCAAATTTCAGTCCTCACAAGTTTGAGTGAAAGATGATGAAAAATAAGAGTGATTTTCCCCTTATTTATATAGTTACAAAGACCAGAATTAGGTCAAAAAGGATGACATAGCCTGTTACACATAATATCTGGTTTTTACATTAAATTTCATAATTAAACCCTAAAACAAGTTTTAAAGGTGACATCATGCCCTTTTAGGGTGATGTTAGGCCCTTTTTTGGCAACGTTGGCCTCCTGGAGCAAAACGTGAGGCCTCCTTGGGCCTCAGGATCCTACCACATGTGCCACTTGGCACACAACTGCCTCCAAAACATCCAAAATGTTGGGAGATGTCATGGGTGACCTGGGTGACGTCATGGGCCTTCCAAGGCCTACATCATGGTGTAATGGACATGACCCCCCTAGGTCCAAGACTACCAGAATGCCCCTAGTGAAACACCCTCCTCTCTCTCTGTGCAAATCCCCTGACCTGTCTCTGCACTTGGCTGGGGTCTCAACATCCATTAGGTGGGATATTTATCCCTATGGAGGTCTGAACTAATAATCTCCCCATATGTACCTATCCATAGGATGTAGCCCTGCAAAATCAACAAATATGCCCTCCATGGGCTCATAAGTAACAGGGATCATAGCAATGTCAATCACATCTAATCATAAAGTTATTTAAACATGTGCATGGAACCCCCTTTACCCAGACAAGTGCTTAAAGACATTATGCTATTCTATAGGCCAAGTTTGGAGGGGATGATAGGACGTCCTATTGGGCTAATGCTCATTGGATGTGGGATGTTGTTGGCCCTTGACCAAGTTTTGAAGAATACTTGGTCATATTTGACCACTTTTGGGACTACGACACCTTGCCAAGGAAGGAGCACAAAGAAAAGTGGAAAGTAAGGAAGCAAGACTTATTTTTGGGTCGATTTTAGGGTTTTGGGTTGATGTAACGGGAAAGGGATGTCAACCTGTGGGTTCACCCACGCTTAGGCCCATTTTGTAATCTATAAATAGGAAATGTAAATAGAGGAGAGTGATAGTAATGTAGACATCTATGTGATGTATACCTGAAATCTTAGTGCTAGTAACTGGATCTGTGTGATCGAATGTATCTTAGAGTGCTTTGTGCATGAGATCAGAAAGTTAAGTGCAAGTTGTTGTAGTCTTGTGCTGAAGAGCAAGGAGGAAGGATCTAGCAAGCTGTGCAGATCTTCTGTCATGTATGAAGTAAGGGTTATTGAAGCTCTGTGTTGTAACTGCTTGACCGAGATAATATAAAGAAGACTTTGTGGACATAGCCCCAGGGTCGGGGTGAACCATGGTAACTGTGTGTATAGTTCTTTGTGCTTCTATCTAATGTGTTTATCTCTTTCTTGGCTAAGTGTTTGATGTGATTAAGTAGATCTAGTTATGCTATGTGTTGATGATATATGAATGAACGTTAGATCTAATATATAAGATGCTCATTGCTTGATCTGTTGAATCTAACCTATATTTCTGTGGCTAAGTAATGAATCATATTTAGTATAATTATTCACTACGATGCTCTGTGCTATCTGTGAAGTACTAGATGGGTTAAATATCGATGAAAGATCTATGCTAAGTACCTTGTAAAAGATATAATCACAGATCAGTTTCCCAACTAAGGTTGCAGACATCTGAGTCTTGCAACCACCCCTGCCTGTACCTCGAGTGAGACTTCATCTGCTTCTTAGGTGTTGTCGAAAGGGCCAGTAGTTAGGGTTTTGTTGGTGAGCTCTTAAGCGTTGAACCCTAGGTCTGCCCCTGTGCCAACAAATGGTTCTATTGCTGGGTCTAGAACTGTGATTGCTGGGAAAAAAAGAAGAAACATATTTGTGCGAACTAAGCTCTGTGCATAGATCTATTGCCCTAGTGAGCAGTATTCTACTTGACCTACAAAGCTTTGTGTTGAGAAAAAGAGGTCAGATCTGAAGGGAAAAGGTCAGATCTGAAGAAAAAGAAGTTAGATCTATAGAAAAGGGGTAATATTTGTAAGCTCTGTTCTCTGATAACGGTAAGAATAGTCAAAAGTTATTAGACTTGGAAGCTTTGTGCTTTGTAGAAGTAAGATAAGTGAATTTTTTTGTTTCTAAAGCATGGATCTAGGTATGTTTGATAGATTCTATCCTAGCTTCAAAACTAGGGCATGAATAGATGAAAGAAAGTTTGAGATGAATAGATCCAATAAGTATAATGATAGATATGTTATACCTATTCATCGAAGGAATGTCTGGACTAACAAGTGGATGCAAGATCATAGAAAGAGTTTTTTGTAGGCTAGCCACCATGATCTTGGTGTGCAGTACAGAATGAGTTGGGGAACATCTAAACAAAAGAGAGGATTAACCCTCTATTATAGTTGCAGAAGACCAGGACATCTTGCTAAGGAATGCCCTGGGAGAAGACCTAGTTGCCTCTATTGTAAGGATATGGAGCATGAAGTATTGGATTTCCCTAGAATGATTGCTAAGCTCAAGAAGCTAAATATGGAGCAAGCAAACCCTGAAGGAGATCAAGAGACCAAGATTATAGCAGAAGCCCAGAAAGAATCAGAAAAGATATTTCTACAGATGAAAGATACCTTGAATGACCACTGACATGTTAGGCTATTAGAGATCTTCAAAGAAAAGGAGAAAATCAAAGCAAGAATAGGGGACTTTGACATTGAATGTACTCTTGATGAATAAACACAAGTGAACATTATGCCAGAAATAACTTGGGAAGCTATAGGAAATTGTGCCATGATCCCTTCCCTAGGAGAAACAAGTTTCTTCAGAGGAAAGCTAGTAAAGCTATGTGGAAGGCTCGCCTGGATACCTATGATTGTCAATGGAACTTCAACAGAGGAAGACTTTGAGATCATTAAATTTGTTGAAGACAACACCCTGTTTACCATGCTCATAGGAAAACCTTGGATTGATAGAGAACAAAGCAGACAAAAAGAGGAAGAAAAATTTTTGGAACAAAAGAAGCAAGAGTTAAAAGACGTTATGACCATAAGAATTGTGCACTTGATTGAAGAACAGAAGAGAAGATCGCAGATATTTAATATTAGCAACCCCAATGTCGAAGCTAAGAGAACACTTGAGGATCCGCAGAAGATTGAGTTACCTATTTTTGATACAGAAGAATTATTATCAAGGAACCCTAGGAAAGACTCTCAACAATGCGAAGTAACTAAGACCACAGAAGATAAACATTAGAATGGTAAAAGCATTACTGAGACGAAGCTCATGGGGTAGAAGGCTAGGAAGTTAAGAAAGAAAAGGGATAATACTGTAAGATTACAAGAGGTTCTAGAGGACACTTCACAGCAAGAAGAATTGCAGAATTGGAGCTTCACCGAGATATCAAAACAACGACATAAAGTACTTCGCCATGACGAAGCAATATAGCCGTTGGAACCGATATACCCATTCGACCGTCGCTCCGAATGGATTGAAAAGCAGTTATGGGTTACCACTAGACCATTGGATAGCACCAAAACAGATAGAACAGAGTTAATGAAGGCCCCATGTCCATTGCAAGCAAACCGTTGCTGAGATTTCCTACTTAACCCATCATGCCACGCACTAAGAATACTTTTTTCTAACTGATAATTTGAGCGCGAACCTTGATATTTACTTACCCTGATATCATTGCCTTACTATTCACTGTAGTCTCTGAATTCCTTTTGCACCTAAGCCAGCTGGCCCAAGTTTGTATGTCAGACGAGCTTAGTGCTGCTGAGAAAATTGTTGAAGAAGTTCTAATTGATTTAATGACTGAGAGAGTCATGTCAGAATGTAGAATGTCTATAGGTGTAGAGGCATCGTCCTCAAGTGCACTACGAGCTCCCTCCTCCACTAATCGAGCAAGACCATCCCGACCACCTTCGGAAAGACAATCTAAGCTCAGAAATGACTTTGCCACTGTGAATATTATCCCAAGCATCTTGCCTAAATATATCCCACCACTAAGAGGAACAGTGAATCGAGACACTGTACCTAGAGAATTTGACTATGCTATAGTCACTGCGTACCTCCCAAAAGGGGTGCGCGTAGTTCATGCTGACCAAGAGAAGCTTACCGTGCTAAAATTTAGTGATTTTAACCTTGGAGATCATAAGGTTTACAGTATGATATCCCAACACAAGTACTTGACTATTACAAAAGGAAAGAACCCCAAGATTGTACTGTAGCAATGGACCCATAACCTTGTGCAGTCAACCCTCCTCAACGTAATGAAGATTCCACATTTCGGGAGGCATCAGGAAGTAAATGCATGCATTAGAATGTTGTTGTGTTGTTGCCATGGAGGATACCTATGGTTGGACCACCGCAACATTGTGGATCCAATTCTGATCAATCAGATCACTGGGCTAAGCATGTAGGGCCCTAGCCCGAAGAACTTTTACCTTGGAAAGACCGCAGATCATGCTCTCACTCAATGAATAAAAGAAACATATGGAAATCTGGAGTAAGGCATGCGAGGTTACAAGGTAGCCTCCATTGAGAATGCAACAATGTGCTTTGGTTGCTAGCTGATCATAGGAAAGTTAGTCTGAAAAAAGAGACCTACATAGGTGACCGAATTTGTAGTTGACCTTGTAGGGAAGTGCACAGAGGGACAACAAATGAACTGGGAAAAATACCTTATAAATCAGCTAGAGATTGACTGCAGAAAAGAGCAAGACCAAGGGTATGAGTTCCACTTTAGCTGGTTGCTCATACTCATCACTTTCATCGCTTGGGAACTACCTAAGGGAGCCACGTTTTTGGAGATCGAACCCTTCGAACCACTGGCCGTGAAGTTCTGTACGTTGTGGTAATCTAGCAACATAAACAAACAGTGGAAGTCCAATGTTGTCTTCCACCTTACTACACTTAGTTGAATAATTCCATTCAGTCTACACTACACATCACACTCAACATGCTTCATAGGTTTATACCTTTGATGAAATTCAACGTAGATCGTCACTTCACCTACATCACAACGTGCACAGATGAGAACAAGCAACAACTCTAGTTATATTACAAGCTGATAGAATATGACTTGGAGGAGATTACCAAGGAATGGTCGACAGACCTCCTTGTTGCAGCAGACCCCACAGAGATGTCCGACGTAGATAGCCCTGAAGCTATCCTGAATACAAAAGGACCACACAAGACTAAGAAGGATGTGGAAGTTCAAGATATCCATAGGACATCCACGAAGACTGCTTCACTCTCACCTGCGAAGTGAGGTGACGATGAAGAACTAGGGGGCACAAAAGTTGAGCATAACAAAGGTGAGGTTACTCTGCCTAGAGACGAGGAAGATCCCTCCAAGAAAAGGAATATTACCCCACCCAATCCCTCATCCTGAAAGAAAACTAAGGCCACCCAGACCATGCTTAAAACTACCCTTACCCCGGATGATTTTGACTTCTTAATTGTTGCACTGAATGATGTTTCACTAGAGCTCACAGAAAATCAAGAAGCAAAGCAGGAGGAGCTATTCTGTCGAATCATGGGTGAACTCAAAGAAGTGCAGCAGGAACTTCGGTCTAGACAAGAAGTTTCTATGGTGCCCTTAACAATGAAAATACCAAGAATAGATGATGAGCCCACTCAATTATGCCAGATCACCGAGAAAGTCAAAGCTTGCCTTCGACGAGCTCAAGAAGACATAATGCAAGCCACCCAATATTTGGTGCAAGAACATAACACACATGGTGAACAACAGAGGAAGGCATAACATGAGCAACTTGCCTTACAAGCAAAGTGGGAGGAGGAAAAAGCATAGTTACAACAGAGCAAGGACCAATTGCAAGCAGAGAAACTTGAAGTATAGGAAAGAGTTCACAAAGCACTGCGCTCTGTGACAATCATAGAAGTGAAGATGGAAGATTGTCTCCCACAGCAGGTGACCCAACTAGAAGAAGTAATCCAACAACTTCAATAGTGCATCATAGATCTGGAGCTCCACATCGTGCCTAAGACACCCCAAGAGATAAGAGATCTAAGAGAGGCCACTGCTTGAAGCACAGTTGACTGATTAAAAACCTTGGCTTCAGAATGTAGGCAGCTAAACACTAGAAGTGCCCAGACTTATGAAACCCTCACAGAGAATCCAGAATTGTAGACATTGGAGGCACAACTCCAAGAAGAAAAGAAGCATGCAAATATGTTACAAGTGTAGCTGAAGTCTATGACCCTAGTTGAAAGAATGAAGAGGTTCGCAGAACAACGCACAACCCAACAACAAGTACACACTCTGCAAAGTAAAGTAATCGAAGTCTCTCAATGACTGCAACCACTCCAAGAGAAGGCATGCCAACTGTTCGCCGAACTTGAAAGCCAGAGAGATGAACTCAAATAGGGTGTCATCACTACATAACAGTGCCTGGAAGGACCGATCAATGACACAGTAATCTAATAATTTACTAAACAAGAGGTTGTCGCACTACAACAGGTCAAAGCAGCTCGATCCAAGCTCGAGGCATTCGAAGCAGAATTGGTCAGACCTGAGTGACTTGGGACAATTCATAGGTGAGTGTTGGGGGCCTATTGGCCCTTGACCAAGTTTTGAAGAATACTTGGTCATATTTGACCACTTTTAGGACTACGACAACTTGCCAAGGAAGGAGCGCAACGTGAAGTGGAAAGTAAGGAAGCAAAACCTATTTTTGGGTCCATTTTAGGGTTTTGGGTTGATGTAACGAGAAAGGGATGTTGGCCTGTGGGTTTACCCACACTTAGGCCCATTTTGTAATCTATAAATAGGTAATGTAAATATAGGAGAATGATAGTAATGTAGACATCTATGTGATGTATAACTGAAAGCTTAGTGCTAGTAACTGGATCTGTGTGATCGGATGTATCTTAGAGTGCTCTGTGAATGAGATCGGAAAGCTAAGTGCAAGTTGATGTAGTCTTGTGCTGAAGAGCAAGGAGGAAGGATCTAGCAAGCTGCAAAGATCTTCTGTCTTATGTGAAGTAAGGGTCATTGAAGCTCTGTGTTGTAACTTCTTGACCGAGATAATATAAAGAAGACTTTGTGGATGTAGCCCCAGGGTGGGGGTGAACCACGGTAACTATGTGTATAGTGCTTTATGCTTCGATCTAATGTGTCTATCTCTTTCTTGGCTAAGTGCTTGATGTGATTAAGTAGATCTAGTTATGCTATGTGCTAATGATATATGAATGAACGTTAGATCTAATATATAATATGCTTAGTACTTGATCTATTGAATCTAACCTATATTTATGTGGCTAAGTACTGAATCATCTTTAGTATAAGTATTCACTGCGATGCTCTGTGCTATCTGCGAAGTACCAGGCGGGTTAAATATTGATGAAGGATCTATGCTAAGTGCCCTGTAAAAGATATAATCATAGATCAGTGGCCCAGATAAGGTTGCATACATCTGAGTCCTGCAACGACCCCCACCTCTATCTTGGGTGAGACTTCATCTACTTCGTAGGTGTTGCCGAAAGGGTCAGTAGTTAGGGTTTTGTTGGTGCACTCTTGAGCGTTGAACCCTAGGTCTACCCCTGTGCCAACAGATTTTCCTGGGTGAAGTAAAATCTAGGCCATGTGAGTGGATGAGGTGATAAGGGATGTCTGGTCAATTGGTGCTATGATAGTAGGGAAATGTATGGATTACCTATGGGCGACTCTGAAGAGGGTGAGCTGCACCTTATCATGGATGCAAATGTTTCCAAGTCCATTCATGCCTTTTATCCTTTATTCTTATTTATTTTTTCTTTCAAGAGGCTAGTTAGGGGACACTTCCCTCACGTGGTGACCATTGGTGGCAATGTTACCCAGAAGGATTTCATGGAAATGACAAGGATGTCTCGTGATGAGACTTCATTTCTCTTGTCTATGCCACCAAGAGCCACTACCCTGGCATGGTGACCAGCTATTGGTATTTTCATACTACTACATGCCCATGGACCTAATAGGTTGGCTCATGATGAGACCCACTATGCTCCAACTAGGGCATCATTTATTATTTTTTTATGGGTCCCTCTGTTTCTTGTCGAGAAGCTTTTTATTTCTTTCTTAGGAACTCTAGGCAAAGCATATCAAGGTTTCATTATTTTGGATTTTATATTTTTCTAACTACTTTTTCCCTCTAGGCCTTTAGCCCCTTCTTCCCACAAGGTAAGGTACAACCCTTATATATTTGGCCAACCCAATGCCCGATCCAGTGTAATGGGATGGATGAGTGAGAAAAGTATGGAAAGTGGTAAGTATGGTGGGAACAAATGATGACCTTTCATGAATCCTCCCAGTGGAAACTCAGACCCTATGGGTACCATGTTAATAGAGAATCATGTCACTCCCCCTAGGTGTGGTCAAGTGGAAAGGCATAAGGTCCAAGCACATATTAGAAGAAAAAAAATTATATGCACATATTAAAAAGTTTTGTGAATCAGAGTGACACATACCATGATATCCAAACTCATTACCTCATGGATCAAGACCCATTTCTACTGCAAGACCAAGATTATCTGATGGATGCTGCTACAGTTGAAAAATTGGAGGTAATGAAGAAGGAAATGATGGGAGCTATAGGGCCATGCTCAAGTTGATCTGGCTCTCGGTACTCCATGTCTAGGACCTGTGGGCCTTGACACATAATCTCCTTAGTTATCCCTAGGCCAGGGGATAACATTTGGATCCAGCTCGGGGACATGTGCTCATCGTAGAGTGCATGAGAACCTCAACATTTCTAGCATAACATGTAACTTGCTTGATCTCAACATAAAAATATTAGTAATCATTTTGGGTGGTGATATCACCCCCGAATCACACATGTATAATATAGAAAATGAAAGAAAGCATATGTGAAAATTGAAATACAAACTACTCTAGCATGAAATGAAAATGGTATATACAATGAATGCAAATTCCTACCTACTTACCTCTACTTACCTATTGGCTGAAGGCTAAGTGAAATCAAATAACCAATGAAACCACCCTAGCAATGTCTCACAATACATGCCTATGTGCTTCATCATAAACCAAAACAGTGATAAGTTAAGCACAAAAATAACATGAGTTAGAGAATGTACTATATCATTGGAAGTCATAAAGTCTAGATCATGGAGGTGGGAGGGAGGGACAAAATCATGCCAGCTCATACTCTTAGGAGAGTTCTCAATCCATCTCAGAAAGGGATTTTGAAAATTCAGAGGTCCAATAGACTGACTCAAAGAGTCTGACGGTTGGATACCTTGGAAATATTCATAATCTGAGGTCTGGGAAGGAAATAGAAAAAACATAGGGGTTGACTGAGAAGTTCTTAAGGGAAGGTTGAAAGACTAATATGACATGATTTTTCTTGAGGTATCCAACCTACCTTGAATTCAAGCATTTTCCTTATATTAAATTTAATACAAAAGACATACTTCCCAACTACACCTTTAATGAGACAACAATATAAATTAATCGAAGGTGGCTAGAGAATATTATCACAAGGATCCTTCTTCGGGAAAAATATGTCCTTAATCCTATCAAGATATGAGGACAATAGTGGTTTATAATCTTCTTCATGGAATAAATCCAAGTGATTAGAGGAATAATCATCAAAATCCTCAAGGTATGACCAAAATTCATTAGGAAAATATAGCACCAGGTCATCCTTGGGTGTCTGAAACAGGTTTGTAATCACATCATGTCCTTGTTGCCAATTTTGAAGTTTATTAGTAAATTCATATATAAGGTAAAGAATTTTTTTTGAAACAACACTCAATGTCGTAAATGGGATCGCCATCATATCCAATCACATCCCATTTACACTTCCCGACATGTATGAATTCATCAATATTATCAACAAAGTCATCATCTTCATCATAACATGAAGGGGTTAGAAAATCCAACACTTCTTCACTTTCCACACCATAAGATAGAGAATAATTAAAGATTTGGAAAGGGAAGTAACTCACCTCTCTTACTTCTTCCTATGCAGGAGATTCAAGTATTTGAATATCTTCATCAAATGAAAGACTTGCCTTGACATATTCTATCTTGTCCAGGGGTTCCATTTCTTCTTCACTATCTAGATCATAGAATAAGGTATCATCAAAAAATTGGAAAGAAAAATGACTAACCTCATTATCTTCCTCTTGTGCAAGAGAGATATGATCTTGGAGAGATTCATCGGATGGAGGAGCAATTACTAGTGCCTCATCCTCATAATTCACTTTTCTAGTTTCACTGCATTCTATCAAGGGGTTGAAAACTTCCTTCATAAATATCTTCTTTCATATCAGAAGGTTCTTGGTATTGAGCATGATATACATCCCTAAGATATTCTACAATATCAGCGGTGAATACTTTGTCCTCTAAGGCTATTGTGAGATTTTGAAGTGCATCTTCATACGTTTGGAAATGTGGTTTGACAAAGTCAATAAACCTACTGATGAGGTGTACGAAAGAAGATATACCGCTATGTTCACAACAACCTTTAAACCAATCTTGCAAAAATAATGGTAGAGAGAGTATGAATAATTTTACGAGAACATCCTCCCCTCCCAATTCTATCTCGCTTATATACTTAAAAAAATCTACAATGTGAGGAATTGGGAGGCCCCCTTCAAATCATGGAGGGTTGCTTGACCATTTTGTATCAAAATAAGTTGGGTATCCTTGAAGAATTTTGAAATCAATAGTCGTATACAGTTGTTCCCAAGATGCCATGATTCCATAACATGATTCCATAACTTGGAAATATCACCGAATTGAGAGTAAGGTGGCACCTAGGAAAAGGTTGGTGGAGTCGCCAGATAATTTTCTTGAAACTATCAAAGGGATGAGGGGATCACCCTCAATGGAGCCACCAGGTAAGATTTTCAAATTAATGGATTTTGAGAAAAGGCCTACTGAAAAGTCTCATCTTCAGGAGAATTAACTCAGTGTTCCTCGACAACGACACCAAAATTTTATAGCACAATTTGTACTTTGATAGAAGAAAAGGTTAAAGGAGAGAAAATTGGTGTAACTGGAGACTATCCTATCACTATCACCACAATATGATGTCTCTTTCTATTTAGGGTGGTAGGGCAAGGGGAGACATCCCCGATGACCTGGGGGTTTGAGAAGGAAAATTCAAAGTGGTTAGATAAAGACCCCCTCTCACAAGTCACCACTGATCAGAAAGTCTGGTTTTATAACCAATGAAATGATAATGTATCAAAGTGTATCTTCCCAGAACAAAGAAACAAGAAAATATAAATATTTGCAAGTACAATTGTTGGTTAGCACTTCATAAAACCATAGAATTTCTCCATAAAATCAATTTGTTGAATATGATGAAGTAAAAAGAAAATTATAACAAAAATATTTATAGGACAATACTTCACATTAAATTCCTTGAAATAGCTTCAAAATGACTAAGAATCATTAACCATTGAAATCATAATACTAACATTTGTTAGAAGCAAACAAGACAATCTATAAATCATCATTTTCAATTGCTTTTATAAGCTTTTAATGTTTAATTTAATGGTTGCATCTTACTTTAGTAACAACAACAATATAGTCAGTAGATTAGTCTATTCTAGGGTTAAAAAGTGTTAGTAGGTTGGTCAAAGAATATATTTTGATGCTTGTTTTGATAAATTACTCAAAGGAGGACTTAGACTAGTGCTTTAGGGAAAATGGAGTCAATGAATATGGCAGAAAATGTAGAAGAAAATGATAGTAGGAGAGTCAAGGAAAAGAGAGATTGATATATTGGAGTGTTGGTAACCCAAGGCTCTAATTATCAAACCCTAGAGGAAACTATCTACTAAGGTGTAGGTAAACCTAGGCCTTAGTAGAATTTCCTCCCTCCTTAAATCAAATATGAAGCAATAATTGGCTAATATGAAGCAATGGATACTTAAGGTGTTGCAATGGCAAGGCCTTGGCACATGCTTCAAGAAAAATGTCCTTTTGACAAGATCTAGTAAGTGAAGGATTTTGAAGCTAGGACAATAAAATGTGCTAGTCTTCCTAGGGTTTAGTCAAGAAATTTCATAATATTTAATGTAAATTCAAGAGAAATAAAATAGAAACATTCAATTAAGAAGAATTGCAGAAATATCACTTACATTCATCAAGAATAATCAAGAAAAACCCTAGTTGAACACTTTCACCAAGAAACTTGTCAAAATACTCCAAGATTTTGCCTTCCTAAAAAATTACACCAAAAATTTCAGCCAAGAAACCCTAAGGAGGGCACAAATTTCAGTCCCCACAAGTGTGAGTGAAATATGATGAAAAATAAGAGTGATTTTCCCCTTATTTATACAGTTACAAAGACCAGAATTATGTCAAAAAGGCTGACATGGCATGTTACACATAATATCCAATTTTTACATTAAATGTCATAATTAAACCTTAAAATAATCTGTAAAGGTGACATCATGTGCTTTTAGGGTGATTTTAGGCCCTTTTTGGGTAACATTGGCCTCCTGGAGAAAAACGTTAGGCCTCCTTGAGCCTTAGGATCCTTCCACATGTGCCACTTGGAACACAACTTCCTCCAAATCATCCAAAATGCTAGGTGATGTCATGGGTGACCTGGGTGATGTCATGGGATTTCCAAGGCCTACATCATGCTATAAAGGACACAATACCCCTGGGTCTAGGCCTGCCAGTCTACCCCTGGTGAAACATCCTCCTCTCTCTCTATGCGAATCCCATGATCTGTCTCTACCCCTGTCTGGGGTCTCAACATCCATTAGGTGGGACATTTATCCCTATGGAGGTCTGAAGTAATCATCTCCCCATATGTACTTGTCCATTGGGCATGGCCCTACAACATCAACAAATACGCCCTCCATGGGTTCATAAGTCACAAGGATCATAACAATGTCAATGACATATAATCATCAAGTTATTTAAACATGTGCATGAAACCCCCTTTACTCGGACAAGTGCTCAAAGATGTTATGCTATTCTACAGGACAAGTTTGGAGGCAATGCTAGGACATCCTATTGGGATAGTTCTCATTGGATGTTGGATGTTCTCGGGTGAAGTAAAATCTATTCCATGTGAGTGGATGAGGTGGTAAGGGATGTCTGGTCAATGGGTGCAGTGATAACAGGGAAATGTACGGCTTACCTATGGGTGCCTTTGAAGAGGGTGAGTTGCACCTTATCATGGATGCAAATGTTTCCAAGCCCATTCATGTCTTTTATCCTTTATTCTTATTTCTTTTTTCTTTCAAGAGGCTAGTTAGGGGACACTTCCCTAGTATGGTGACCAGTGGTGGAAATATTACCCACAAGCATTTTATGGAAATGAGAAGGTTGGCTCATGATGAGACCCCCTTTCTCTTGGCTATGCCACCAAGAGCCACTACCCTAGTGTGGTGGCCAACTGTTGGTAGTGTCATACCGCTACATGCCCATGTACCTAATAGGTTGGCTCATGATATGGCCCCCTATCCTTCAACTAGGCCTTGATTTATTATTTTTTTACGGGTCCCTCTATTTCTTGTTGTGAATCTTTTTATTTCTTTCTCGAGGATCTTTGGGCGAAGCATCTCAAGGTTTCATTTTTTGTCTTTTATACTTTTCCAACTACTTTTACCCTCTGGGCCTTTAGTCCCTTTTTTGCATAAGTTAAGGTACAACCCTTATATATTTGGCCAATCCAATGCCTAGTCCAGTGTAATGGGATGGATGAGCAGGAAAAAAATGGAAAGTGGTAAGTATGGTGGGAATGAATGATGACCTCTCATGAATCCCCCCAGTGGAAACTCATAACCCACGGGTACCATATTACTAGGGAATCATGTCATTCCACCCAAGTGTGGTCAAGTGGAAAGGCATAAGGTCCAAGGACACGTTAGAAGAAAAATGAATTATATGCACATATTAAAAAGTTTTGAGAATCAGAGTGATACATACCATGATATCCAGACTCATTACCTTATGGAGCAAGACCCATTTCAGCTGCAAGACCAGGTTGATGTGATGGATTTTGTTGTTGCTGACAAAGTGGATGCACTGAATAAGGAAATTATGGGGCCTCCAAGGCCATGATCAAGTCGATCTGGCTCTTGTTACTCCATCTCTAGGACCCGTGGGCCTCGATACATAATATCCTTAGTTATCCCTAGGTTAGGGGATAACATCTGGCTCCAATACGGGGACATGTTCTCACCGTAGAGCACATGAGAACCTAAACATCTCTAACATAACCTATAACTTTCTTGATCTCAACATAAAACTATTATTAATCATTTGGGGTGGTGATATCACCCCCGATTCACACATATATAATACATAAAATGAAAGAAAGCATATGTGAAAATGGAAACAAAAGCTACTCTAGCATGAAATGAAAATGGTATATACAATGAATGAAAATTCCTACCTAGTTACCTCTACTTACCTTCTGGCTAAAGGCTAGGTGAATTAAAATAACTAGTGAAACCACCCTTGCAATGTCTCACAATACCCGTCTTTGTGCTGCATCATAAACCAAAACAGTGATAAGTTAAGCACAAAAATAACATGAGTTACATAATGTAATATATCATCGGAAGTCATAAAGTCTAGCTCATGGAGGTGGGAGAGAGGGAAAAATTCATGCCAAGTCATAATATTAGGACAGTTCTCAATCCATCTGAGAAAGGGATCATGGAAATTCAAAGGTCCAATAGACTGACTCAAATAGTCTCAAGGTTGGCTACCTTGGAAATATTCACAATCTAAGGTCTGGGAAGGAAATAGAAAAAACCTAGGGGCTGACTGAAACGTTGTTAAGGGAAGGTTAAAATACTGAGATGATAGACTTCTTCTTGAGGTATCCAACCTACCTTGAACTCTAGGGTTTTCCTCACAAAAAATTTAATACAAAATACATACTTCCCAACTACACCTTTACTGACACAAAAGATAAAGTAATCGAAGGTGGCTAGAGAATATTATCACAAGGATCCTTCTTCGGGAAAATGATGTCCTTACTCCTATCAATATCTAAGCACAATGATGGTTGATAATATTCTTCATGGAATAAATCCAAGTGCTCAGAGGAATAATCATCAAAATCCACAAGGTATGACCAGAATTCATTAGGAGATTATAGCACCAGGTCATCCTTGGGTATCCGAAATAGGTTTGTAATCACACCATCTCCTTGGTGCCAATTTTCAAGTTTATTTTTAACTTCACATGATAAAGGTAAAGAAAATTTTTGGAAATGACCCTCAATGTCATAAATGGTATCCCCATTATATCCAATCACATCGCATTTATGCTTCCCGACATGTATGAATTCATGAAAATTATCAACAGAGTCATCATCTTCATCATAACATGAAGGGGTTAGAACATCCAACACTTCTTCACTTTCCACATCATAAGATAGAGAATCATTAAAAATTTGGGAAGGGAAGTAACTCACCTTGCTTACTTCTTCCTGTGCGGGAGATTCAAGTATTTGTATATCTTCATCAAATGGAAGACTTGCCTCTACATATTCTATCTTGTCCAGGGGTTCCATTTATTCTTCACTTCCTGAATCATAGAATAAAGTATCATCAAAAAATTGGAAAGGAAAATGTCTCACCTCATTCTCTTCATCTTGTGTAGGAGATATATGATCTTAGAGAGCTTCGTCGAATGGAGGAGTGATTACCACTGCTTCATCCTGATAATTCACTTCTCTAGTTTCACTACATTCTATCGAATCATGGGAGAAATATTGCTCCTATTCAAGGGGTTGACAATTTACTTCATAAATCTCTTCTTTCATATTAGAAGGTTCTTGTTATTGAGCATGATATACATCCTTGAGATATTCTACAATCTCAGTGGTGAATCCTTCATTCTCTAAGGCTATTGTGAGATTTTGAAGGGCATCTTCATACGTTTGGAAATGTGGTTTGACAAATTCAATAAACCTACTGACGAGGTGTACAAAATAAGATATACCCCTATCTTCATAACAAACTTTAAACCAATCTTGTAAAAATAATGATAGAGAGAGTACAAATAATTTTACCAGCACATCCTCCCCTACCAATTCTATCTCGCTTATATACTTAAAAAACTCTACAATGTGAAGAATTGGGAGGCCTCCTTCAAATATTGGAGGGTTACTTGACCATTTTGTATGAAAAAAAGTCGGGTATCCTTGAATACTTTTGAAATCAATAGTCAAATATACTTGTTCCCAGGATGCCATGATCCCATAACTTGGAAATATCACAGAATTGAGAGTAAGGTGGCACCTAGGAAAAGTTTACTGGACTCACTAGATAATTTTATTGAAACTATCAAAGGGATGAGGGGATCACCCTCAATGGAGTTGCCAGGTAAGATTTTCAGAGTAAAGGATTTTGAGGAAAGGATTACCAAAAAGTGTTGTCTTGAGGAGAATTGACTCAGTGTTCCCTGACAATGGTGCCAAAATGTTATCGCACAATTTGTACTTTGATAGAAGAAAAGGTTAAAGGAGATAAAATTGGTGTAACTAGAGACTATCCTATCACTATCACCTCAAGAGGATGTGTCTTTCTATTTAGGGTGGTAGGCCTAGGGGAGACGTCCCCAGTGACCTGGAGGTTTGAGAAGGAAAAGTCAAAGTGGTTAGATAAAGTCCCCCTCTCACAAGTCACCACTGATCAGAAAGTCCATTTTTATAACCAATGAAATGATAATGTATCAAAGTGTACTTGCCCGGAACAAAGCAACAAGAAACTATATATATTTGCAAGTACACTTTCTGGCTAGCACTTCATAAAACCATAGACTTTCTTGATAAAAGAAATTTGTTGAATATGATGAATTAAACAGAAAATTATAGCAACAATATTTATAGGGAAATACTTGACATTAAATGCCTTGAAATAGCTTCAAAATGACTAAGAATCATTAACCATTGAAATCATAATTCTAGCATTTGTTAGAAGCAAACAAGGCAATGTATAAATCATCCTTATCAATTTCTTTTATAAAATTTTAATGTTTCATTTAATGGCTGTAGATTACTTTAGTAACAACAACAATATAGTCAGTAGGTTAGGCTATTCTAGGGTTAGAAAGTGTTAGTAGTTTTCTCAAAGAATAGGTTTTGATGGTGTTTTTATCAATTACTCAAAGGAGGACTTAGACTAGTGCTTTAGGGAAAATGGAGTCAACGAATATGGCAGAAAATGTTGAAGAAAATGATAGTAGGCGCGTCAAGGACAAGAGAGATTGATAGATTTGAGTGTTGGTAACCGAAGGGTCCAATTATCAAACCCTAGAGGAAACTAGCTACTAAGGTGTAGGTAAGCCTAGGCCTTAGTATAATTTCCTCCCTTCTTAACTCAAAGATGAAGAAAAAATCGGCTAAGTTGAAGCAATGGATACTTAAGGTGTTGCAATGGCAAGGCCTTAGTAGATGCTTCAAGAAAAATGGCCTTTTGACAAGATCTAGTAGGTGAAGGATTTTGAAGATAAGAGAATAACATGTGCTAGTCTTCCTAGGGTTTAGTAGAGAAATTTCATAATATTTAATGTAAATTCAGGAGAAATAAACTATAAACATTAAACTAAGAATAATTTCATAAATATCACTTACATTCATCAATAATTATCAAGAAAACCCCTAGTTGAACACTTTCACCAAGAAACTTGTCAAAATACTCCAAGATTTAGCCTTCCTCAAAAAGTGCGCCTAAACTTTCAGCCAAGAAACCCTAAGGAGGGCACAAATTTCAGTCCTTATAAGTGTGAGTGAAAGATGATGAAAAATAAGAGTGATTTCCCCCTTATTTATATAGTTACAAAGACCAGAATTAGGTCAAAAAGGCTGACATGGCGTGTTACACATAATATCCAGTTTTTACATTAAATGTCATAATTAAACCCTAAAACAAGATGTAAAGGTGACATCACACCCTTTTAGTGTGACATTAGGACCTTTTTGGGAAATGTTGGCCTCCTAGAGAAAAAGGTTAGGCCTTCTTAAGCCTCAGGATCCTGCCACATGTGCCACTTGGCACACAATTTCCTCCAAAACATCCAAAATGATGGGTGATGTCATGAGTGACCCGGGTGACATTATGGGCATTCCAAAGCCAACATCATGGTGTAAAGGACACAACCCCCCTGGGTCCAAGATTTCCAGGATGCCCCTAGTGAAATGTCCTCCTCTCTGTGTGTGTAAATACCATGATCTGTCTATGCCCTTGGGTGGCGTCTCAACATCCATTAGTTGGGATTTTTATCCCTATGGATATCTGAACTAATAATATCCCCATATGTACCTTTTCATCGAGTGTGTCATTGAAACATCAACAATTACTCCCTCCATGGGCTCATAAGTCACAGGGATCATAGCAATGCCAATCACATCTAATCATCAAGTTATTTAAACATGTGCATGAAACCCACCTTACTCGAACAAGTGATCAAAGATGTTATGTTATTCTATAGGACAAGTTTGGAGGGGATGACAGGATGTCCTTTTGGGCTAATGCTCATTGGATGTGGGATGTTCTTGAGTGAAGTCAAATCCAAGCCATGTGAATGGATGAGGTGGTAAGGGATGTTTGGTCAATGGGTGCAGTGATAGAAGGGAAATGTATGGCTTACCTATGGGTGCCTCTGAAGAGGGTGAGCTGCACCTTATCATGGATGCAAATGTTTCCAAGCTCATTCATTCCTTTTATCCTTTATTCTTATTTCATTTATCTTTCAAGAGGATATTCAGGGGACACTGTGTGGTGACCAGTGGTGGCAATGTTACCCACAAGCATTTCACAGAAATGAGAAGGCTTTCTCGTGATGAGACCCCCTTTCTCTTGGCTATGACACCAAGAGCCACTACCCTGGCGTGGTGACTAGCTGTTGGTAGTTTCATACCACTACATGCCCATGGAACTAATAGGCTAGCTCATGATGAGAACCCCTATCCTCCAACTAGGCCTTAATTTATTATTTTTTTATGGGTCCCTTTGTTTCTTCTTGCGAATCTTTTTATTGCTTTCTTAAGGATCCCTGGGCGAAGCATCTCAAGGTTTTATTTTTTGGATTTTATATTTTTCCATCTATTTTTACCCTCTGTGTCTTTAGCCCCTTCTTCCCACAAGGTAAGGTACAACCCTTAGATATTTGGCCAACCCAATGCCCAGACTAGTGTAATGAGATGGATGAGTGGGAAAAAGATGGATAGTGGTAAGTATGGTGGGAAAAAACGATGACCTTTCATGAATCCCCCCAGTGGAAACTCAGTGCCTATGGGTACCAACTTACTAGGGTATCATGTCATTCCACCTAGGTGTGGTGAAGTGGAAAGGAATAAGGTCCAAGCACATGTTAGAAGAAAAACGAATTAGATGCACATATTCAAAATTTTTTAGAATCGGAGTGACACATACCATGATATCTAGACTCATTACCTCATGGAGCAAGACCCATTTCTGCTACAAGACCAAGCCAATGTGATGGATTATGTTTCTTCTGACAAAGTGGAGGCTATGAAGAAGGAAAGGATGGGACCTCCAGGGCCATACTCAAGTTGATCCACCTCTCGGTACTCCATGTCTAGGACCTGTGGGGCTCGAGAGATAATATCCTTAGTTATCCCTATGCTAGAAGATAACAAGACAAAAGGAGAAGGACCAGAGGAAAAATAAAGGGGGAAAATAGGAGGAATACCTGAATGCTAAAGAGGTTTATCTTCAGTCGATAGAGATAGCTCCTTTCTTGGGGTGACATTCTCGTAAATTTCATCCAAGCATACTTATGTGCTTCTACCTTCCACTGATACTGCCTTAGGTACTGTGTTTCACCCCAATGTTGACTTGGGATTCTAGACTTTAAAATTTGCCTTAAAAAAAAGAGTAGAACGAGTGAACTGAGCATGATTATGGACTATTTGGTGGCATCCCTAATAATCAAAGGTAAATTTCCAGTAATCCACTCATTGACTCCAGGTCTTCTCTCCAAGTACAATATCAATATTTCCCACTTAGCCCTTACTCACATTGATCTTGATTTATGAGTAGAATGAAATGAATAACATATTTAATATAATAACACATAGATATGGAGAACAAAAAAAATATCCAGTGAACAATAACTTCTATTGAATAAAGAAAATAGGATGAAACTATAAAACTACATAATTAAAAACAACTTGCTCGAATGGTGGTAGTTATCTCTGAGAAGTGATATGGATTATATGCACATTTTTATGAGAAAAATGATTACAATGAGGCTCTAGAGGCTTTTTTAACATTACTCATGAATGCCAAAACCCTAGACATCCAAAAACCTAATTCTAGGAGATGAAATGCCAAAAGTTGTGTGGGCCCCAATGTGTAAGTTGGTACGTCAACTTCCCAGAGTCATAACTTTTGCATAAGACCTTCGTTTTAGGTGTGTGATATCTTGTTGGAAAGTTATTTTCAAGAATTATAAATTATTCCATCAAAATTTGACTCTATCTACAATTTGGTTGTGTAAATACAAAATAAAAACTATTTAGGGCCGCAAAATGGCCCTGGAAGTATAGAAATATGTATTGACATGAAAAATTCCAAAAGAAGATAGTTGGAAGAGGTGGGTGGCTGTTGGCCCTTGGTTATGGAAGCAAGTGAAGATTAAGGAAGAATAGAAAAGTACCAACTGTGTGGAAGGCACATTAACCGAGAATGGTTCGAAGTGGTCAAAGAAGCAAAAAAGGAGGGAAGTAAGAGAAAAGCTATGCATTGGAAGAGAATATCGAGGACGAAATATCAACAAAGAATATGGATCATGGGAAACTCAACAAGAGGAAAAATACACCATAGGATGATTTGGAGAACCTCATGGAAAAGAAAGAAGAACAGTTCAATGAAGCCCTTAAAGCATAGGTTGCGTGGGACCTAGGGTTTTGACACCTAGACTTTTTCCATGTAATGTATAAATGAAGGTCTAGAAGACCTGGGAGGGCTCATTCGAAGTTGGATTGTGTTGATGTTGATTGATTAGTGTTGTTGCGTGAGCGAAGTATAATGTTGTGAGAGCATTCTTTTACTATAATATCTTCAACTGGGTGCAAAGATCAACCCTGCAGCTAGGTGTGTGGGGAGGGGAGAGAAAAAGAGAAATAGAGAGAGATATGCAAGATAAGTGCGCAGATAGAAATATATGTTTTCATTTAATATATCAAGAAACACAGTTCTGTGGATGTATCCCTAGGGAAAGGGTGAACCATGTATATATGGTTGTTCTGTTCGGTTGATGTTGTGTTATTTTTTATCTGTTATACTGTTATTGCATTATTGTGTTGGATCAGAGATATCTCTTGCATAGTATGCTTAAGAGAGATCAAGAATACTATATTGTTGTGTGTTGTTTCCTAGGATCCACTTTGCATTTCCTTTGGTTGTAGACACCTGTGTCCTGCAACCCCCTATTGCTACTTCGGGTGAGACTGCATCTGCTTCGTAATTATTGTCGAAAGGGACAATATTTAGGGATTGTTGGTGCATTATTGAAGAGTTGAATCATGGGTCTGCCCTTGTGCTAGAAAATGGTTCCTTTGTCGGGACCAAGATCTTCTTGAGGGAATTTTAAGGTGGTTCCTATCGAAGAAAAATTTTTAGAAGTGGACAGAAGAACAAGAGAAGGAATTTTCTGAAGCTCAAAACAATAACCCTAACATTAGTATAGAAGACTCGTTGGGACGACACATATTCACTGACATACATGAGATTTTCTTTAGATGAATTCATAAAGAGATATATAAGTGGTTAGCCAAATTAGTAGATACCTATTTTGAAATCATATCTAGACCACCTGTGGTTTGGACATCGACGTTGATCAAGAAGGTCAAGAGAATTGATAACGTCGTGTCGAGAGCAGTAGATCACTATTTTGATAGCACTATTGGAGGGTACATTACTGAGTTTTCTATTGACAGAGTAGATTCATATAGCCAAGAAGAGAGATATTTCTTTAAGGGACCTAGAGGAAAAATTTTACACTTTTTGAAGTTGAAGATCAAGATGCTATTGCATGAGAAGAACATTTTGAAGATAAAGTAATCAGTTAGACTGAAAATATAATGTTCAAGAACTTAGACAGTGATAGAGACACAGAGGTTGGAGACACACACAGTGGGAGAGAATTCAAAGAGGTCCCTCTGGTGAAACTATTTGATCATAATCACAAACCAATAGCATAAGACGAAGGGTTCTACAATGGAGAGGAAGAAGAGCTATTGAACGAGGAACATTCAGAGCCCACTAGGGAAGAGGAGAGGAATACTGAAGAACCTCACTGAGAAGAATCAGTAACTTCAAGGACTTCACCTGCCGTCGAAGCAAGTACTACTACTCTTGTTTTTTTAGTATCATTAAGTAACTAGAGTAGTCAGAGTTATCAAAGCACTCAGAGAACTATTACCAATAGTTCAGGACATATAGTCAAGAAACCTAGGAATATCTATGGCAGATGAAATGAGGTTACCTATATTTAGAGGAGATGGATCTAAAGATCCTGATCAAGACTGCTTCTTATGCGAAGCTATATGGAGTATTAAGCAAGTAAATGACGAATGTGTGAAGAGAGCTTAGTTTAGTAATACCCTGAGAGACCGTGCACTGAGCTGGTACATGGATTTTGTTAAAGAAACTGTAAAACCTATACCACTGAATGATATCAAGACTGTGTTGAGTGTAGAATTCAAGAAACCCAAGTCAGAGTCACAGTGCATTACAAAACTGAAAGAAATCAAGCAGAGAGTAGTTGAACCTATTTGGGAGTTTGATGAGAGGTTTAAGACCTTGACAGGTCATTTGAGGTTTCAGATACCAGACGAGAAGAATAAGGAATGGTTTATTGCTGCCCTCTTACCACAAATAAGAGTTCCTTTGATGCAACAAAAGTTCGCTTTGTAGGCTGAGGCACTAGATATTTCTATGAAACTAGAATCAACCCCTATAGGAGAATCCAGCTCAGGTATGAGTCAAATTTTGAGTCAGCTAACTAACTTATCTCTACAGGTCGAAGATATGAAGAAAGAAAAGGGAAAATATAAAAGAGAAGAGATCTGGTGCATCGTATGTAAATCGGACAACCATGACAATGAGCACTGTGTTATTGGATAAATCGGTAGGTGCAAACACTAACTCATCTCCCTATATCCACCTATATCTAGAACAAAACACACCAGAACATGACGCTTTCCTTAAGTTTTAAATATTGAATTTACTAACAAAAGAGGGATAGGTGGCATACCGTTTAAACATCGCTTTCTCTTGCCATCGCCATCCTAGCTCCGTTCCAACACTCATACAATGATGATCCTACAAAAGAACACAACCAACCAAAGTGATAGTAATAACATAAACTCAATATAAACCTATGTATGTGATCAAGGAATCATACAATAAAACACAACATTATAGGAAATAATCATATTACTATATTATATTAAATGTGAAAGAGAGATTACAACCATGGCCTTGATGTCATAAGGTCCCTTCCAACTTTCCTTCGTTCCCCACACACTTCCACTACAAGAATTATGAGAGCATCGATATGATAATATTCACAATCTATCTTGACAAAATGACTCATCTATCCAAGCTAACAATCTCCAAAGCTCAATCCAATCCAAGCTAATCCCAAAAGATAACTTTCTCCATGAGAGCTCCTCTCCTTTTATAAGTTGAAGAGGATAAGGTTAGGAGGTTAGGATGATCCCACTAAATCATGAAAGTGAGTAAGATCCAAACCATTCAGATGCCACCTCACCATGGAAGTTTCTCCTTCTAGAAGCATCAAGAAGATGCTCATTTTCCTGAGTATGAGCATTTACGCACCCTACCTATATAGAAACCTGTGAACACTTTGCAACCTAGCTATGGTGAAACCTGTGAAAACCAAGCATTTTTGCACTCTGCCTATATAGAAACCTGTAAACATCCTCTTTAATAGGGTTTTTACAAACGAGAATGCAACTTCTTTTCTCAGGAAAAGTTCTTCTCCCTTATTTCTTTAGGAACTCAGGCCATTGACCCCTCTGAAGGCAACATATAGGTTTACATCATTTACGATCATAGGGATGAAGAAAATAATGTGTAACAAAGAGCCCCCCAAATTATGAAGTTAGAACATAGTGATAGCTGAAATACTTTGTCAAGTGTGTGTAGGGAACAAGGAACAGTCGGTCGGGAACCTACCAACAAACAAGGAAATACAGTAAAATAATATATCATCACTGAGGTAGGAATTCCCATACTCAGAATACAAATGAATCAGAGCATAAATGTTGACATGCCAAGATCCATGTCAAGTAAGATATTTCATGGCGACCAAACATACACTATGGATCCATGCCAATATGACTCAAATATGAACATAGCCACCAAAAATACACTGTGGCTCTATGTGTTAATGACTCAAATTTGAACATATCCACCAGACATACAATGTGGATATATATAACAGTACACTAAATATACTCCAACACAACCTAGATCTATCAGAAAATATCCAGGGTCTTCATCTCCACCACGAACCTAACCTTGTGAATACATGTGCTGAAGTCGAACATGGTAGAAACCACTTGATTACCGATCATTAGTGTATACCATTAACAAGTTTGAGGGAAATCACCATTAATGTAAATGACTCCCAAGTTACTCTAGTACAATCCAACAAATGTGAATCAATGAGCTGAGGTCGAACACTTGACGAAATCTCTCGATCAGGGGTCGATAATGAAAACCCATTGTTGAAAGCAAGGAAACCTACCATTGAGGCATGCAAGTTCCAAGGTACCAATTAGTTTCTAAGTCTAATTCCTAGATTATGAGTTGAATTCGACAGGAAAAGACTCGTCACGGGAGGGCCTTAATGTATCCCACATCAATGACATGCAACAAGTAACAAGATTTGATGTAGATCAGAGTAACAAGTGATTCAGGACTGACTCAGGAATGGCCGACGCAATATAAGGCTTTAAGGACTATAGAAATGGTCGATGCAATAGAAGGATTTCCAGGTTGAACTTCTCTTTGAACATATTGACGACACGACAACTGTCTTGGAAAAACTCACTCAACAACAGGGATCACAGACCGATTTGTAATCTTATAAAGGAGTATGATCAAGAGACATGTGGATTTTCCAACCTAGACACAAGGCGAGTGAAAGGGTGTCATGTTCAAAAGAGACTCTTCCATGGAATATAGGTTTAGACATATTTCATTCCCAATTCCCCCTCCCCCCCACCATTTCTGGCGAGTACCTCTTTATTTTTACACAATCTTGAGAAGGATAACATATGCTTGTAATGTAAGCTCATCCTTCAGACGATTCCCTCAAAGTATGTTTAATGAACCCTAAGAAGGAGTGGTTCGGTCCCATATGGGCCTTTTGATGTTTGTTTAACAAGTCCAAAGATAGAAAACTCGGGGGTTTTTCATGTTTTGAGAGTCTGAAAAACACTTAAAGAGAACTCTCCCAATTCCTTTTTCGTAAATTAGTTTGACGAGATCTAAAAAGTGATAAACTATCGCTCATCGAATTTTTTCTTCAAATACTTTTACGAGCGTGAAAAGAACAAGATCGCTCAGAAATCTTTTCATGTTTAGAGAGTCTAAAAAGAGCTTAAAGGGAACTCTAGTGGGTTCCTTTTTCGTATAAACTTTACGAGTCCGAAAAAATGATAAAAGTATACTCGCTTACATTCTCATTGATTTACAAGCATGAGAAATAACAAAGATTAAGCTTGGTAACTTATTCTCATGTATTTATGAGCATGAGAAAGAACAAAGACTAAGCTTGGGATTGTTTTCATTTTTACGCAAGCTTTAAAACAAAACAAAACTATGCTTGGACTTGGTTTCATTTTTATGCAAGCTTGAACCAGAGGAAACTATGCTTGAGGTAAGTGGTTTCATTTTTACACAATCTTGAACCATAGAAAACTATGCTTGCGACTTCCCAATGCATAACACAGGGATGGTTGGTACTTAGCCCCCAGCTTAAGAAGCTAGCATTTTAGCTTCAACATGAAGTCCAAAGGCTATAGCCAAATTTCCCCCAAGATTTGTTTCATCCAATTGCAAAGGAGAATGAAATGAAGCTTCAAATACTAGACAAAGGACTTGACTCAAATAGAGAGGGGGAAAACTATTTCATTTTTTAACGAACTTGAAATAGAAACAAGAAATATGTTCGTAACCTATGTTTCATTTTTTAACGAGGTTGCCACAGAGATGAAAAAATTATCCTCCTAAGTGGTTCCATTTTTTAATGAGTTTGAAATCAGAAAACCATGCTCAAAGACCTCTGTTTCATTTTTTAACGAGGTTGCCTCAGAGATGCAAAAACTATCCTTGGAAGTGGTTTCATTTTTTAACAAGATTGAAATCAGAAAACCATGCTCAAAGACCTCTGTTTATTTTTTTAACGAGGTTTCCTCAAAGATGCAAAAACTATCCTCGGATCCTCTCTTCTTGATCATGGATTCCAAGAGGACAATTCTCCGGAATGACACCATGTGAAGGGACAAAACTAGGTCATGGCTTCCAAGAGATCTTCACTGGAAGGAAGAAACACACTTTGGAAGGACACCATGTAGAGAGTCGCGACAAGAGTAAAGAGATCAGTCTCTAACAACCCTATCAAAGAGATCACCATGTCAACTACTGGATCTAAGTCATCAGAAGTTGAATCCATGGGCGACAACACCACGTAATTGACCTGTGGCGGGGGAAATACCATCTGCATATAAGAGCCACTTAGGGAGGCAATCCAATCAGGGTCAATGAATGAAAATTGATCAACAGTCACAACTCATCCATCGTGAGGGAAATATATCACATGAAAAAGAGTAGACACAATAGCTTTCATGGCATAGACATATTCTCGCCCAAGGAGTAAAGCAAAATCCAAGGGGTATTGGACTACCATGACATCAATAAAGACATTTTTCCCTCCCAAAGTTATAGGAAACTGAGGAAGGGTCCCTAAAGGTTGACTGGTTCTTCTGTTAAAAGATAATAGATTCTACGTAACCGACACAAGCTGAGGAAAACCTAAATCTTTCCAAGCAAAAGAGGACAAAATACTAACGAACGCACCTTCATCTATCAATGTCTGAGGAATGTATTGACCACAAACCTATACTATAATATGGAAAGGAATGTGAGAGGGAAGATGAGGTCCAGTTAGCACACCCCAATCAAAACGGATGACCTCATTACTTGGAGGGAGTTCCATGAGATAAGGAGGAATAACCACCGACATGGTAGATTTTGTATCAATGAGAAAAACATGGGCAATATTGGGTTTACTCTTGAGTGGGAGAGTAGGATCGACCGATGATGAGATCAGATCGGTCACTTAAGTTTCATTCTCCAAGGGGAGAATGGGATTAACGCTTGGAAAAGGATCGATTGCTTGGGTTTCACTCTCTAACGGAAGAGTGGGATCAACCAAGGATGGGATTGGATCAACCACTTGGTCTACTAGTTCAACCAAGGACGTGACCATATTGACTACTTGATCAATTGGACTGACCGATGGGGGAACTAGATTGATCATTCCATCAACTACAGGTGGGTTGAGAGAAATCTTGTGATAAGCAGCTGGAAGTTGAGGCTGTGAAACAATCATGTCTTCTAGGAATTTGGAGGCTTCTTCCATATGAGGGAAAAGATAAGTTAGATGATGCCCTTTTCATAACATACACAAGAACTTAGCTCTATTTTTCTTCTTCCCAACTATATCGTGACTAGTCGACGGGAAGTCATCAGCATGTTGTTCAGAGGCTAATGACATGGGTTGGAGAGGATGTGTAGACCATGCTTTTATAACCTTGGATAGACCAGGGCAATCCTTAAGAAGATGGATACCCTTACAAAGCATGCAAGGGTACTTGGGATTACGGGTTGTTTGGGTGATCTTGACATCATCAACACTCCCAACACGATCAATAGTAACTGGTTGTTTTCCAACATGTTTGACAGTGGTTGGAGGTTTTGACCCTTATTTATATTTATTCTTATTATTCTTCCTTTTCTTCTTCTTCTTATCCACCGAGTTACTATATTTAGAGATTTCACTTGGTGAAGAAGATGAAATGGAAGAAGGCCTTGCAAGTGAAGACGGTGAAGGATCAACATAAGGTTGATGTTCTTGGGGGGAAATGCTTACAACTGAAGCACTAACCGCATTTGGGATTACCTGAGTGGAAAACAACCATATCGGTAATCCAATTGTGAGGGCCGCAAGGCTCAAAGTAGCGATGTGAGGAGAACCAATGTTTCTGTAAGAAGGAAAATACAAAGGTTCCCCTAGAAAAGGGGTTCCCTCATTGGTCATTTCGGGAACTGACGCCATTAAAAAAAGATACAATCTATATTCCACTAGGAAAAACAAACAACACACGCTAAAAATCTAGTAAGCAAGCAAGCAAACAAAAACTTCTCACAATGAACGCACTAGTTGGTGATGAAATTCAATGTCCTGGGAACAAAGTAATAAGGGGCTGAGATAGAGCGAGTGGAAAAGTTACATTGATGACCTACTTAACGGACTTACACCTTGGTGCAAGCTCCCACACATAATCATGGGTATACCCTTCAAGGAGCCTGAGCGAGTTTGGCCAACATCGATTCCAAGTACCGTGAAGACTTGCCCCTCCACAGTCACCTTGTGTAAAGACCCTAAAGAGATAGGACACTAAGGTTACCAATCACTACAGTGATGCCTGGGGAAACAATCAACAGTCTGATCCACGTGCAAGGGTAGGGTATCTAGCCCAAAATCAACTTGAAAGGCTTCCACTCATCATTGTGGGTATACTTTCAAGCGAACCCCATAATACGTGAAATATCTACACCAAGACTGACAAAGTAGGGTGAGTAACTCTGTCAGTCTCAATGCGACCTCGTGATTGACCCTTCTGTTAGAAGGGCTTCCTAAGACAAAATGTAATAAGTGGATTTCACTGCTCCCTAACTCAAGATTCTATGTTTGTTTGCAGCTTTGGAAAGTTATCTTTCACACCTATTCCAAAGCCCTACAACTAATCTAATGTAGGTTTGCTACCAGAAAATATAAA
>JZKD02S1098885.1:0-13072 GCA_000966675.3 Picea glauca | reverse complement strand
GTGGCTGAGGGTTAGGCGCTGACCCTAGTCCTCTGGTCAAGTCCCTCTACTCCGGGTCATATGATGCCATGTGGCCTGGTGCTATCCTCTCGCGTGCCCACCTTGGATCTTGATATATAGCTCTAGTCGCGTGGGGCACCATGTGGCCTCGCGTTGGCCCTTGCCGACCGGGGCTTAACCCTAACCCCACACCAACTGCAATTTTAAAACTAAATCTGTCATTTGGTTGAACACATAGCATCTTTGCCCATGTGGTCAGTGCATGGTGGTAGTCTGTTGCTCGTCTTGGAGGTTAAGGGATCGAGCCCCCCAGAGCTGGAACAATTTTTTTGACCCAACCAATATTGGAAAAATTTGGGGTGCCACATGGCACTCTCTGATTGGGCCACGTGTCACCATGTTGTTCACCCGTACGGTACAATCAGCAACCAAGTCAGCTTCCATGTCACCTGCCACTTCACTATCGTACAACTGCCTATCGCACCACGTCAGTGTCTGTACTGCCAAGTCACATGCCTAGTCAACTTCCACGTCAACATTATATACAATGCCACGTGTTGCATCCGTATAATGCCACGTGTCATTTCCATACTAGTCCAACTCAACCCAAAAATGCCAAAACCAAGTGACACATGTCACATCCTTGTGTTGCCACGTGTCTTTGCTGACGTCACTTTTCGTACTGCTGACGTCAATCGTACGACCTATTGACTTTGACCAGTTTGACTTTTTGCTTGATTGGGAAATCGACCAGAACACGATATCTTTCACATACAGTGTACATTTGCAGAAAAATTATATGGTTGGAATCAACACAACGATTCTGACACAATGGTGTTAGTTTCGTTCGATTCCGAGAACTTTGATTTTTAGGCCTTCCTGGATCCATTTTGGATCAAATAACAACTAACTTATCATCAATCTCAACCACATATCTAGGGCTTATCTACTTCTCCAATGGTTGACATCAATGACAACTAACTATCCAGCAATCTCCCCCTTTGGCATTGATGGAAACACTAATGGAATGCATTGATGGCAACACTCGTGCTCATATGAATACTCATGCTCATGCTCCCCTTGTGACCATCACTCCCCTTGTATCCATGTCATTGCTCTTGTCTCTCCCCCTTTGACATCAATGGAAAAGGGTGTCTCCCCTTTGGTATGATCCCCCTGTAATCATGTTTTTTCTCTTTCTCTTTCCTTGTTCCTCTTTTATTTTGATATTAATAGAAAAGGGTATCTCTCTTTGAGGTTGCTCCCCCTATCTTCATGCATCTATTCTTTCTCTGTGTTTCCATGCCTTTGTTCTTTCTCTTTCCCCCTTTGACAAAAGGGTAACTCCCCCTATCAATATGTCTCCTCCTATCTTCATGCTACTGATCTTCCTTTCTGGATCTTTTTTTGATGATATGACTTCTCTGTAAGATGTCATATATATCAATGTAGGGATACATGTAAATGTTTCATTTTCTCTCTTCCAGTAATGCTTATTGTCCATTGGTGTTTCCTCTTGAAATTCGCTGGCATATATAAAGAACATTCATTACTTATTTTCTTCAATCACTTGTCATGTTCACTTGTCCATACTGTAAAAAATCCATTGCTTGATTTCTTCAATCAGTAGTCATGTTCACTTGATTGTGTTGTTCAATGATTTCCTTCTGACGATATAGCTTCTACTGACAATTTCTATTTCCCAATTCTATTGTGCCTTTCATTGCTTGCCTTTATGTGACCAACTGATTCCACTGCTTCCAATTGTAAATACATTGGTATGCCTCTTCTTTGACCCTTGTTTTATGTTCCTGCTAAGAATCTCATGAATCCATCTCTGTCCATATGTCACAAACTGTCCATAACTTTTCTACTCAACTTTCCATAATGCTGACCCATATATCACTGCATTGTTTTGAAGACTTCTCTTGAATCTTCTACAACTAACCATCACATATTATTGTTTCTCAGATTGAGTCAAATATTTCCATTGATCTGCAATACATCCTCGAACCTGTAATGAATGTATCCCTACCAGGAATGTGTGTCAATGTTATTCATCTAATATCTATATGGGAACATTGCTTTTCAATCGATCAATATATCATTATGTACTTCTACTATCTGGCTGCTTTTAATTTGTCTTCTCAAACTCAACAAATTTTTCGAAAGATATTTTTGTGATCTATAGTAGCTACTGCATAGACTCCCCCTCTTCAATATTCATATTTATTGGGAATATCCAATCTGGATGGAGCAGAAAAGTATATGCTTCGACGAGGAGTCATCTTCCTCTTCATCTGTAGATTCATCACCTTCTTGAGTTTTGACATTCTTTCCATTTTCTTCTTGAATTATGACATATTCATCTTCATCCACTTCCTGTATTCTGACATCTTCCTCTTTTCTTGTAGATTCATCATGATCTTGTATTGCCTCAAATCCTGTGAGCATGATTCCTTGGACCTGTTCTTCATTTACCTTATCTTCTTGTTTTTCTCTTTTTATCCAAGCCTTCTCATATCTAACATCAGTTTTTTATTTCATGAAAAGATCCAACACACTTCTACAATTCCAAGATATGTGAACATAATTGTGGCATTTATAACATTCGATATTGTAAGGATCCACATAATCATTTCTTACATGAACCTTTCTTTCATATGCTCTACAATCCACAACTTTATGTCCAAAGTTAGTACAATTAAAACAATGACCCAAAAAGAAACTTTGATACCTATAAGTGAATGATATTCTTTGTTTTACAGTGCTTCTGAATTCATGCCTCGGTTGATCGTGATCTTCTCTTCTATTAATTTCTTCATGATGAATGAATCTTCCTTGTTGCCTAGATGTACAAGGTCTTTTTTATTCATTCATCGCTAACTCGTGTTGACCATGATTCCTTCCTTTGAGAACTTTTGTATAACTCATTTGTTATGTTTCTTTCGTCATGGAGCTTGAACATTTCTCAAAATGCATCTAGTTGTATACTAGCCTAGACATGTCATAGTATGGCCTTTGATTGTTGATGATCTCATCCAATGTTTTGGTGTTTTTATGCTGCATGTCCTTCTTCTTAATATCTTTTCACTATTTTTGTTTCCAAGTTTTCAATCATCTTCTCCTTTTCTTCTAGCTGACTTATGAGTGTTTCTTCAATCCTTCTATCTTCTTCTACCTAGAATTTTAACTTCGTGATCACCCGCTTGTCTTCCTATGAGTTGAAATTCTAGGACCCTCTTTCATCTTTAGCTTTTCCTTGAGTGACTTATTTTTCTTTATTTATTTCCTTAGTTCTTCTAAGGCATTGATTATTTCTTCTTTGAGATTGACTTTATCTTATTCTTCAAAACTATTGGAGGTTCTTTGATTTTCCCTAGCCATAAATAGTACCTTTTATGAATCATTGTCACTTGCATTATCTTCATCAGATGATGAACTGTCTTCTCTTGAATAGATATTTTTCTTGAAGGCTTTCCTATTATTTCCTTTCTTATTTCCCTTCTAATATTTCTTTTCATTATTGGGAACTTCTTCTTCATCACTTTCTAACTTCTTAGCATAAGTACATTTAATATTAGCAAAATGACCAATTTTCCACAATTGAAACATTTTAAGGGAAGCATACCTTTGTATTTGTCGATTCCTCTTTTCAGCTTCCTTACAAAGTTGGCTATTTATTCATCTTCATCTAAGTAATCACTACAACTACAACTTTCTTTTGACTTTGGCTTATGTTTATTCTTCTTTGTCTTCTTGGAAGCCTTGAATGCTACTTCTTTCCTAGGTGAATTATTCTTCTCTGTCCTCATTTCATAAGCTATGAGTATCCCATGTAACTCATCCATATTCAAATTAGCTATGTTTTCTCTTTCATCTAGGGCTGAAATCTTCAGATCAAATCTCATTGGTAGAGACCTTAGTACCTTTTGAACAATTACTTGCTTTTTGATTTTATCTCCTAATCCCTTCATGGAATTCACTATTTCATCAAATTATAGAAAATAGGTTGCAATGTATTCATCTTTTTTCATCTTTAGTTGTTCAAATTGACCTTTGTAGGTTTGAATCTTGGCCCCTTTGACTTTGGCATCTCCTTCGTAAAAATTTTAAAGTTTGTCCCAAATCTCCTTTGTAGACTCATAGTGCATTACCTTGAAATATACCGATTCATCAAGTCCATTCAAAATGACATTTTCAACCCTTGAATTATTTTCACTAAGTTTATTTTCATCTTTATCCATTGGAGGAGTGGTAGGTTTTTTTATCCATATTCCACTGCTTTCCAGACATCAAATCCCTGTGCTTGTACATATGTTTTCATTCTTCTACTCCAAAAGGAATAGTTTTGTCCATGGAACTGTGGTACTCTAATCTTAGCGTACTCCATGGTATTCCTTCCAATGGTTAAACTATTTCCTTGAAGGAACCTACTCTGATACCAATTGTTGGAATATTGAGAGGGGGGGTGAATCAATATGAACACTTTTTACCACTTTTAACCACAATATATAAACTTCAACTTTATCAACATTGTTAAGTAGTTTATCATTAATGTATCATCTATTATTGCATTCAATATATCATGAGCATATAATCATAAGAAACATCAAATCAAATACATAGTACACTAGAATTTACGTGGAAACCCAAGTGGAGGAAAACCACATAATGCTTTCTTATATATATCAAGAATATATTCATAGGAAGCACCAACTTTTCAATTCTCCAGCTACAACTGGAAGGAGGCTCCAACCCCCTATTTACATGATCCAACTTGAAGGGAGATACAACTCCTTGAATTCTCTGGCTCCAACCAGAAGGAGGATACAACCCCCTGATTCTCAGGATCCAACCTGAAGGGAGCTCCAACTCCCTGATTCTTCGGCTCCAACCAGAAGGAGGCTACAACCCCCTTTCCTTTCGCCATCCTTTCGCCCTGAAATATAAGTGTAGACCAACTATCACTACAACAATCATTGCCACTATAAACCTGTCACTGTGTCCAACTTGTCACTACCAGCCTGTCATTGTCAACCTATCATCGTCATTGCCTATAATTGATCATCAACTTTTATCTGTCATTGTCTCATAAAACTTGTACCTAATCATAAGCCATGCATAAACTATGTAACAACATATGTATTGTCACATGCATCAACTTGTAAGCTGACATTATTTCTGTCACGGATATATCAACCAAATCAACCTCTCACTATCACCAATACTCAACATCAATGATACCTAATCCACGATCACCTCTCAACTATACTCTCGTCGTCACCACATGCCTCTACCAAGCATGTACCAAGATCACCAACATACCATTACAAGGTAAGTGTCTCAACAATGTACCATAAGATAAGCCTCAAGTATATGCCAATATCGCAAAGATGTGCCTCTAACAATGAACCATAAAAACCATATAACAAGTACCAAGAGTATGTCTCAAGCATGTATCAATATCACCTCAACCATATGCAACCATGTACCATGTATCACAAGGGCCTTTAAGACATGCCTTAAGCATGTGACATACCATCTAGGATACAAGCTTCAACCAAACACATAAAATACATACCTTTACTCGTGAAGAAGAACTGAAGCATATCATCACATACCAACACACCAACAGGTTACAAATCATCTTCAGTAAATAAGAGATGGCATATTCTTAAAGGGATTTTCATAAATCCACGACCTTTCCTTGCTACAACTTGTGGATGTTTGCACCCTTCTTGTTGCAACTTGCATATTTTTGTGTCCTTCTTGTTGCAACTTGTGGATGTCTGCACCATTCTTGTTGCAACTTGCAGAAGTCTGTACCCTTCTCGCTCCAACTCGTGGATGTACGCGCCCTTCTTGCTGCAACTCGTGGATGTTGGTTCCCTTCTTGTTGCAACCCACAGACGTCGACACCCTTCTTGTTTCAACTCGTAGATGTTCGCGCCCTTCTTGCTGCAACTCGTGGATGTCCACGCCCTTCTAGCTGCAACTCGCAAATGTTCGTGCCCTTCTTGCTACAACTCACAGATGTTCACTCCCTTCTTGCTGCAACTCATTGATGACCTCAGAAAGTTATATTTTCTTTGACTTCCCTTCACTACCTCATACTTTACTTCTTCAAACTTTTCTATCTCAGATATACCATGAAAATATTTACCAAAGAAAACACTTGAAAGATAGATAATCAATGAACTTGTGTGTATTCTAGTGAAGAACTTGTTGTGTTGTATTTATAATTTTCCAAGCTAATTGCTTTCCTTAATTTAGGGCTTTCTTGTTACAACCACTTTACCCTTTGACCAAGACTTGTAACCAACTAGGGGCTTCTTAACCATTCTTCGGGGATTTCAACTTCACTAACCCATAACTACTCAACCGTGAGGAACCACGTGGCGTACCACTTATCACCAGAAATTACATGACAAGCACTATCCATCTATGGGTATCTTACCTGCATTTACACTATCCTTCATGTCCATATTCTTCAACCAACTTTGGGTTCCATAACCACACTTCTGAGGCTTCATGTAGACTTAATCAAATGCACCCATCACATTTGCTGACATAAACCACTCCATCAATAACAACTAACTTATCATCAATCTCAACCACATCTCTAGGGCTTCCATACTTCTCCAAGGGTTGACATCAATGACAATCAATTGTTTCCAACATCATGTTTTTTCTTTTATAGTTCCTATAGGATGCAAACTATGTAGAAAAGTTGCAAACATTGTCTTGGACTATAAATTGAGATGTCTATAGAATATGCATATTGGGTTTTCATGCATAAAGGATGTCATGTATTTATAATTGAGGGAAACAACTAGATAACTTGGAGCAAAATATATGTTTGTTTTCCTTGGAAAAAGCCATAATTTTTTTCATATTAAGATAAAATTACATTTTGTATATACATTTAAACATTTCTGTCATGTTCAAAAGAGAGAGGGAAACAACAACTTCCCTTCTAGCATTTTCTTGATAGTCTAGAATATTACAAATGTTGGCTTCCACAAGGGATAAAAAAACATGTCTTTGAACAACACTCGAATTTCTAAACATAGATTTCTCAAAACGTTTTTAACAATTTTCTATCCAAATAATCAAATAAATTAGTAAACCTCCTAAATCTATGATACATCAACAACACTATATACTCCTCCATCCAAAATAAACTTAAAAAAAATGGGGCGAAAATATTCAAAATGTTGGCTATCCTTGAGATCTTGAGTATGCCATTGTCCATTCTCCGCCTGTAGAATAGGCCTTTGAAAGTCCATCTGTTTCTCCATTTATTTACTTGTAGATGTGATGAAAAAATATTGAGTTAACAAAAGAAAAATTGAACACTTGATTCTTATCAAATATTGGCCTAGAAATGTAGTAATAAATAACAAGCAATACAAATTATGTGAAAAAAGATCAGTGAACAAAATCACGTGAGTCTCTTTCTAAAAGAAATAAGTTGAAAAATTTTAAATTAGTTCTAAAATATAGAGATCATAACTAAGATCAGAAGGGTTTCTTAATGTATAGTTGGAGAGGATTCACCTTGCGTCATGTTCCTCGAATTTCTAATGTATGTTGATGAACAAAACTTTTGCACATGATGCTCTTCTCTCATATTTTACCAACCTACCCAAAGGAAAAAAATAATATGTAAGTAAGAAAACGTGTTTATAAAATGAAGAAACATACATAAACTATGAAATTCTCACCCTTATTTTGTTGTTAATAAAATATAAATCTTCCTCAATGCTTGATTCGTCTTTGAATTCAAGGTGTCTTCTAAATTCAAACAAAGTTCAATTTTCTTCCATGGACAATGTTTTGAAATGGGAACCATCCTTAAAAACATCAATGGATATCAGAGGAGAATGGGTGCCATCGTTGTTGTCTTCGTCTATTGGCATCCAAATCCAATCCATTGTATCCCTTATTTTCCTAAAACATCAAAACTTAAAAGAAACATAGAGAGTTTGTCTTGGTATTGAATATCTATGAGCAAAAGAGGTTGAAAAATATTTAGAAAGTGATGTCAATCATTATGAAAATAAAATAAAAGGAAAAATCAAAATTGTAAACATTACCTAAAATAAAGTGTCTCTACACTCGACACACATTTTAATTGCTCTCCATTCACAAGATGTAATAGTGTATTCCATCTAGAGTAAATAAGTTACAAAATAACATTTTAGAGGGGTTTGTGCACGAATATGTCTTCTTAGTCATTCAAATCAAGTCCTCTTCCTTGAGCACTTAACAAAAATAAAAAATGGTAAGAGCATGCCAAAATGAACACATGCACCACCCTTCTCCCGCATACCAAATTGAATTTCAAGAACTAATTTTGAATGTATGCAATCAATTATTGTTGTATTGGAATTTGGTAAGCCAATTTGACAAAGTGTGGGTAACTTGGATTCTTCAATTCATCCCACCCTTTTATTACTGGGAAGAAATTAATCATTTTTATAAAACCAGACCCCTTCTTCCCTCAATGACTATTAGGGACCTAATGTCCCTAACCCCTCACGTAGGTAGAATAATATATTTCCATGTAATAAAGACCAATATTAATAAGGCCTATCAATAAGTAAGAATAAGTCACATGTAAGAAGACCTAATAGAAGCTTTCACTTCTAGAAGGATCTTCCTCTAGTTTCTTTTGGATAGATAGATTTAGTATAAATAGGAGTAGAGGGTATGATAAGTTTGTTCTTGGATATTATTGCAATAGAGCTATGCTATGTTGGAGGTTGCCCCCTCGAAGAGGAAAGTGAACATTGCTATCATTAATCAAGTTGCTCTTTCTATGTTATTCTGGTATTATTATGGTATTGTTCTGGTTATATCATTGTGTTCTGCCATTTCTAGCTAAAATATTTTTGTTCTGCATACTATTTTATATCTAGAATACTACAAATGGTATTAGAGCACTTTCCTTGGCAGAAAATTGCGGGTTAATTTTTTTTCAGGGTAGAGACATATTCCGACATCTTAAAGCTACAGAGATATGTCGTTACATGCATAAACCTGCGGTCGAGGAGTTATACACGTAGGAAATGCAAGTGGTACTCAAGCGAACATTTGTTGGCCACCCTTGTAACCCCTGTTGGTACCCCTTCAAGTTGTAGCGCATCAGACAACACTTGTTTACAAACCTACCTAGAAACCTAGATCTCCTGAAGCCCTCAATAGATAAATCGATCGACCGCATAACTGCTATAGTGTCACCGAGAACAACACTCGAGTAGATACTCTCTAGTAACTAGGTAGTTAGGTAGTATGAATAAGGGCACGGTCTAGCCTCCTTAGTTGGTGCCCTGAGATATTGGGTCAAGTATTAATGTTGAACCCTACATGTATATCAGAGAGTTATAGCACAGGGAAAACCCTTCTCTGTAGACACACTACATACCCTAACCCTTGGGATGGAAACAAAAATATAACATACAAGATCTATTGCCGCACAACTGTGCCTCATACATTCGGGTTGTGAAATTACTACACATTCTTCCTGTTAAGAATTTGGGCATTTCAACATTGTAGTATTCTTCAGATCGGAGTATAACTTCGCAGGAGTAAAAAAAATAAGTCAGATTTTGTTGGCACCATTATTTGAGCCCTATCCCATTGGATTCCTCTCTTTGCCCTTATTTCAATCATACCTATCATTTTTCAGCAATTTATTTTCCATGGAATCGACCCCCTTCCAACACCCTTATTTGGGCCTTACCCCATTGGATTCCCCTCGTCGCCCTAATAGTTGCGATACACTTCACCCATAGCCCATTTTTTGTGTGGTCCCACCCGTCCCTTTTCATTTTCATCATGACCCACACCCATAGCCAGGACTTGGAAGCTCGCTTCAATTCCTTTTCCTCTAATTTCACAAAGACCCAACAGGAAGTGAGGCATCTCAGTGTCAATTTTTTTGCCATGAATAAAAACATGAGTTCCTCCACAGATGCCAATTTTTCCACCATCAATAAAAACATGCATTCCTCCATAGACACCAAAATGGAGACCATCAAACAGGACCTCGCTACCCAACTTGCATCCTTCACTAACACGTTATGTTCCAAGTTGAATATCCCTGCATATCTTCCTTCCTATGACCCACCTTTTCACTCTAAAGGTGAAACTTCCTCTAATTCCCCGAACTTTTGGCCCCATCACTTTTAGCATGACCTACGCCTTCCGCGTGTGGATGTGAACAAATTTGATGGCTCGGATCCCATTGGATGGGTAACTCAAATGGAACATTATTTCTCTTTGTATGGCATTACAAATGAGTTGGCCAAACTCTGGTATGGTGTTCTCCATCTAGATAAAGAATGTTGGCAATGGAGAAAAAATGCACGCCAAGGGTATGTGGCTTGGACTCAGCTTGTGGCAGAGATTTATGAATGCTTTGAAAGTGACACCAACCATTTAGGTCGTTTGACAAAGTTGAAACAATCTGGCTTAGTGGAAGACTTTATAGTCGCTTTTGAGCGATTGTATTTCCGTACAGAGGGCATGTCTGATGCTTTTTCTGAGAATGTTTTATTAGTGACCTCAAGGATGAGATTCGTCCCCATGTCCTCATGGCTCAGCCTCATAGTTGGGTGGAAGCTACTAAAAGAGATAAGGAAGCACAACATGTTGTCTCTTATCAAACCCGAAAACCCTCCTTTATTCCTCTCCCTAAACCAATCACTCCCACTCCTCCTTCCACTCCACTAAATATCCATAAATTGATCAGGGAATAAATGGTTGAACGCCAACTCAAAGGCTTTTGTTATAATTGTGATGAAAAAAATCATTTTATGGCCATATCCAAGTATGTTTCAGAAGATGATATCGAGGCCCCCCTGTGGTCGAGTCACCTGAACCCACTGACATGACCCCCACCCTCCTGAAGTTGAACCAGTCATTTCCCTAAATTCTCTCTCTGAGTTCTCTGCTCCCCAAACCCTCAAGCTAATTGGTTACATTAAGCATAGGAAGGTCATCATCCTTGTTGATAGTGGAAGCACCCATATTTTTATTCATCACCCCATTGCCCAAGAAACTAATTTCTATATCTGTGCCATCAATAATTTTCAAATCATGATTTTCAATGGTAGGTCCATGAAATGTGGGGGGCATTGTGAAAATGTGTCTCCAAATTGGTCAGTACCACATGAAATATCATATGTTTGCTATCGACATGGGCAGTTGTGACATTGTGTTGGGTGTAGAATGGCTAAGGACCCTGAGTCCCATTCTCATGGATTTTAAGGAATTAACCATGCAATTCAACTAGGAGGGCCAACAATATAAATTCCAAGGCATCATTGTCGGTTCCACAGATATCATCAGTCCCCATCACATGGGAAAGCTCCTCAAAAAAGGTCATTCTGGCATTATTGCACAACTCCATGCCATTCATGCCACTGAGACACCCTCTGTGTCCCAGGACCTCCAATCCATCCTCTCCAAACATCAAGTTGTTTTTCCACTCCCTAGGGAATTCCTCATTCCCATGGTGTTCATGATCATTCCATTCCCCTTGTCCCCGACAAACTTCCTCCCAATGTTCATCCCTATCATCATCCTTTTTCCTAAAAAAATGAAATTAAGAAAATTGTTCAAGAATTGCTCACCGCAAGTGTTATCTGTTCTAGTACAAGCCCCTACTCTTATCTTGTGGTCATGGTACTTAAGAAAGAAGGTTCTTGGCGCATTTTCTCTGACTTCCTCGTCCTCAACAAACTCACCATCAAAAACAAATTTCCCATTCCTGTCATTGATGACCTCTTGGATGTTGATTAAGGTTGGTTGTCATTGATGTCAACCCTTGAAGAAAGCCCCTTCACACAAAGGTTGGGTAATGGACCCAAGATTGTTTTATGTAAATATGACTCATTATTGTCTTGTCATGGTTGATAATAAGTAGAAATGGATGAACTCCAAAGTGTTCCCCTTACGGTGAAAGGCCTCACGGGAAGACGCTTTGCGGATTGAGTTATCCTAGAAGTAATTAACAAACCCATGAAACTCGTGACTAAAAAAATAATTAGTTAATGTTAGTAATGAAAGGTTCCAATGGACTAACCTCAAGACATTATCCTCATTTATTAAAACTATTGGAAAATCAGTTAGCATATTAATTCCACTTTTGATATCCAAGACAATTTTGGGAAATCTGGGCAGTGATTATACTTAGGGTAAAAAAAATTATTATTAAAAAATTCCACCTATCTCTGAATCATATAATAACAAATTGTCTAAGAAATGCACCTCTTTTGAATTTTAAACCATTTTGATTGACTAATATTGTGTGACATGGAATTGGTATTAGGGTTTGGGGGCACATTTTTCAACAAAATTTACTCTAATGGGTATCATGGGCTCTAGGGATAAACTATATTAATGGTGGGAAGATAAATAGGGCCATGGACCACTATTATTGCTATTATATTCTCTACGAGGTGAAGGGGTGTAGGAAAGGACAACTCTAATTCATAAAGGACATCAAATAACTACAAGGATCAATGGTATGTTTGGCTCTTCAAGTTACATGACGGAAAGATCCATTTGGGGAGAAGTGCCTAGCCTCCAATCAATATCATGACAACTTTGCACTAAAAGGAGTCAATTGCTTAGTCCCCATGACTAGGAAATTGAATCTCATGCCACCCTTGTTTCTCTTAGGAGAAATCATGTGGAAACAACCATTATCCTAACCTCCTTGCAACATTTGGTAGGGAGTATTATGGCTCATTTGGACCCAACCTTGAATAATCAACCCTCATCTCTAGCATTTGATGATAGCTCCTTTGAATCCAATAGTTCATTATTGACCTCGATGTTGTTTCACATGTCATCTAACTTGGAAATGGACTTAGTGAAAGATATTTTGGTGGACATTGGAAGCACTTTTATTGTTGCACTAGACCCTGTAGCCATGAACATTGACAACTTGGAAAACCAAGTGGACTTGGTCTTTAATGCCTGCAAAGGGCATTAAGTTTATTTTCTTTATTTTTATGTTATGTTTTATTGGATAATGTGGATATTAGGGAAATAT
>JZKD02S1098819.1:0-13073 GCA_000966675.3 Picea glauca | reverse complement strand
CCCGTAGCATACCCAAAATTTGTCGATTCGATAGTACGGGAAATTTGTGGTGTCATAAGTTGAAACATCTTGATCCCGAAGCTATGAAGCACAAAAATATATGCATGTTTTCTTGGCATATGTTCATAGCCCACGGTCGTATGCAATTGTAGCTGGGGGGAAGGGGCTAGGACTAGAATTCAAATTTGAAGGTCGGACGCCAAATTCCCTGCTAGCCTGTGAGTTAGCCGAGGATGAAGCCCAGACGTTGGATTGGTTGGTGGATGTATATTTTCCATAGGTTTAGGAATGCGGGAAGCTTGGGGATATCGAAGAAATCAGGATGAGGCATACTGAGTCGAATCCACATGGAATCCACGTGGCCCTGACCAATGAACACCCGAGGAACTTGGGAGAGGTATATCTTCTAGTTCCGAGCTCGTTTTCGAGTATGGACACCGTGGCTAGAAATATCTAGACAAGAAGAATGTGATAGAAAACCTGAATGGAGGATTTGATTACTTAAGGAGAATGGAATTATGACTCTCCACCTGTGAAAAGAGAATTTATGGTTGGGTGTGTTACAAATTGGTATCATAGCATGGTTAGAACACTTTTCCTGCTTGGGCTCATAGACGAGTTTCATAAAAACCATATTTAAAGGAATTTTAACGGTGACACCCTATCTTACCTCTTTCCTAAAGAGTCTGGTTAAGAGTTTACTTAAGAAAATAATGAAACTTTCTACTATGTGTGTGTATTTAATAAATATGAACTATGTGTTGCTCATAAACTAATATATTGTTGGCTAACAATAAGTTTTTTGTCATCACTCAAGCAACCCGTAAATCGCGAGAAAACTACAAGTATAAAGGATGGTGATGCGCCATGAAGTGGGGGATGGATCCCACAATAGATATGAAGAATTTGATGAAAGGATGGTAGTGGAAACCCCTCTGGATCTGGATGAAATGGTAAGGAGCCTCATGGCCAAATTACAGATTTGCAAGATAGACAATGAGAGATTGATAAAGGAGCAAGAAAAACAAATAGAAAATAATGCATTCTTGCCGCAAAGCTTATCCAACATACAAAGGTAGTTAAAGCATGGACCCGCAACCAGTCATGTGGACTGACGACATATGAAGAGAAGTCAAAGTTCACCTGAGATACAAAAACTTGGTCCCATAAGTGGCCACACTAGGAGAAGTACCTCGAAGAAAGGCCCAACCTGGAGGCAGGGGAAACTCATCGGGAAAGTCCTCTGGAAAGGAAATTGGCAACATCGAGGGATCTTCTAGTAGAAAAACTAGCTCACATTCTCAAATAAAAGGAAAGAAGTGAAAGCATTCCAAAGTTCGTGATCCAAAGAGTTCAAGAAAGACAAACCACCCTCTTTCGACGGAGAGATTAAGAAAGTGGAAGAAGTAGAATCTTGGCTTCTTGGTTTAAATAAGTACTTCAGATTCCATGACTACTCTAAAAACTTGAAGGCTCGAATAGCCATCTTCAACCTGAATGGAAAGGCTTCCATTTGGTGGGAAGACATTAGGAATGTGAAAGGGATCCATGAGAAGGACTTGTCATGGAAATAGTTTGAGGAATAATTGACGTATTTGTCATAGAAATACTTTGACAGGAAGACTAATGAGTTATATGAACTCAAGATAGGACAACTCACCATAAATGGATATATCAATAAATTCCTTGAGCTGATAAGTATGTACCCTACATAAAGGATGAAAAGGTAAAATTGAAGTCATTTATTAGTCGGTTACCTTAGTCCTACTGGAACAAGATTGATTTTGACGAGCCAAAGACCTTAGAAGATACTATTTGGAAGGCAAGGTATTATTATGAATAGTTCAGGAATCAGACAAAACCTTGTGAGGACTGGAAGAAGAAGAGTAGTTCAGGATTCATGAAGAAGGGGTTTAAATCCTCAATATTTAAGAACTATGGGAAGAACTCTAGGATGAGCCTTCCTACTAAAAGTGTGTATCATCATAATTTCCCCTCCCAGAGTGGAAATAAAACTTTTGGAGCAACCTTACGAAAGACTGATAAACCAAAGAAAGAACCCTTGAAATGTTGGGGTTGTGGAGAAGAACACATGTTGAGGGTTTGTCCACATAGAAAACAGAATAGTAGGTGACTCTACAACACCCAAGAGGCTGTGGTTAGGAGAATGCCACAAATTTATGTAGCCTTGGATAATAAACAAGCCAACCACCAAGCTTCAGTGGTGGATATGGAAGGTATGATTACCAACCATTTAATTTTTATTCTAATTGGACCTAGTTTTAGTTTGAGTTATGCGGCCCCTGAGACTGTTGATAAATGTAAACTACAACTAGTTAGACATGTTAAGCCATGGTTATTACAACTATCGACAAGAACCAAAAGGAAAGTAGTAGAGGTCATACCATCTTGCCAATTCATTATGAATGGATTTCCCACCCAAGATACCTTTAACATACTTCCCCTAGGGTCTTATGACATATTGATTGGTATGGACTGGTTAGCTCCTTATAAAACTAATTTGGACTGTTACTATAAAAATTTAGAATGTGTAAATGAAGAAGGGATAAAAATAACCCTCCAAGGGATTCAGAATCCTGCCTCAGTGAGACAAATATCATCCTTTCAAATGAAAAAGTATTGTAGAAAGGGATGTCCCCCATATGAAATACAGGTGTTAGAATCTGTTGAGGATAAAAAACCAAACCTAGAGGACCACCCTATATCAAGAGAGTATAAATACGTGTTTCCAGAAGAGGTATTGGGTCTACCTCTGAGAAGAGACATTGACTTCTCGATAGAAATTGCACCAAGAGCAGTGCCAGTGTCTAGAACGCCCTATAGGATGAGTACACCAGAGATAATTGAGCTCAAGCTATAGCTAAAGGAGATGATGAATAAAGGCTACATCCATCCCAGTGTGTCTCCATGGGGAGCACCAACCTTGTTTGTGAAAAAGAAAGATGTCACACTCCGAATGTGCATAGACTATAGACAACTCAATAAGACAATAATAAAGAACAAGTATCCCTTACAAAGAATCAATGACTTGTTCGAACAATTAGGGGGTGCTTCCATTTTCTCAAAGATTTACTGAAGGTTTGGAAACCATCAAGTCCAAATCAAGGATGAATACATCCACAAAACAACCTTCAGGACAAGGTATGGTCACTATGAATTTTTGGTTGTCCCATTTGGATTAACCAATGCCCCGCCACTTTTATGTGTTTGATGAATAATGTACTCAGCAAATTCCTAGATATATTTGTATTGGTTTTTATTGATGATATCCTAATATACTCCAAAATTATATAGGACCATGAAGAACATCTTAAATTAGTGCTACAAGTACTAAGAGAGCATCAACTCTATGCTAAGTTTAGCAAGTGTGACTTTTTCCAGAAGCAAGTCCATTACTTAGGCCATGTCATTTATGAAGAAGGAGTGGAAGTAGACCCTGACAAGATCAGATCTATCATGTAATGGCCTACCCCAAAGGATGTATCTAATATCATATCCTTTATGGGATTAGCAAGATAATACAAAAGATTCATAAAAGGATTTTCCAAGATCGGTTATCCAATCACTTCTGTTCAAAAAAAGGGGGTTAAATTCACTTGGACATCAAAATCTAGAGAAATATTTTAGGAACTGAAATAACTACTAACCCATGCACCCATGCTAAAGATTTCAGACCCTGATATTGACTTCCTCGTGTGTACAAACTCCTATAAGTAAGGACTCTGAGGAGTCCTTATGCAAGAAGGGTGTGTAATTTTCTATGAATCCAAAAAATTGAATGAGCATGAAATCAATTATGTGACCCATTATCTAGATTTGGTTGCCATAGTGCACGCTTTAAAAATGTGGAGGCATTAGCTCCTAGGTAGGAGATTTGTACTTATGACAGACCATTGTGGGTTGAGGCACATGTTCGATCAACCAAAGATCAATGCTATATAAGTTAGGTGGATGGCTCTTCTTAGCGATTTTGATTTTGAAATAAAACATAGATTCAAACGAAAATAAAATAGGGTGGTTGATGCCCTTAGTAGAAGTGTGAAAATGATTCACATGGCAGCGGTAAGCACCTGTGAAACAGATGTCAGCAAGAGAGTCAGGAATGAAATAGAAACATATGCATTCTTCAAGACCGTGATGTCATACCTAAAGTAAGAGCCCACATGGTTAAAATATGAAGGGTATCAGATGCTAAATGAAGGCCTATTTACCTACATAAACAGATTGTATATTCTAAGTTGTGATGACTTGAAGAGGTTCATAATGGATGAACAACACAAGAGACCATATAATGGTCACCCAGGTTATTAGAAAATGATCACGACCACTAGGAAACAATTATATTGGCCTAGATTCAAAAAGGACATAGTTGACTATCTAGCTAAGTGTCTATAATGCCAGCAAGTTAAGGTCGAACACCGGCACCCAACGGGGTTGTTACAACCTCTACCAGTTCTAGAATGGAAATGGGAAACCATCCCCATAGATTTCATCACCAGATTACCAAAATCGGCGAAGCAGAACAATGCCACCATGGTAGTGATAGAAAAATTGAGTAAGTCTGCTCACTTTGTTCCTGTCAAGTCAACTTGCAAGGAAATAGATATATCCAACATCTTCATGAAGGATATATTCAAACTGCATGGCATGCCTAGGGATATTGTATCTGACAGAGACGCAAAATTTACTTCAAGCTATTGGAATTCTTTAATGGTTGGTTTTGAGACTAAATTATTGTTTAGCACAACCTATCACCCTCAAACCGATGGAAATACAGAAAGAGTAAACTAGATATTAGAAGACATGTTAAGGATGCATGTAATGCATCATCCTAAGAAGTGGGAAGACTACCTCCCATTGGTATAATTTTCCTACAACAATGGTTATCAAGAGTCATTGAAGATGAGCCCTTTTGAAGCCCTCTATGGTAGACAACACAAGATTCCAATCAACTGGAGTAGCCCAGTGGATAGAATTACAATCAGACCCGACATGCTAAAATAAATGGAACAATAAGTGATTCAGATTAAGAAAAAACTGAAAACTACTCGAGATAGATAGAAGAGTTACGATGACAGAAAGAGAACACCAAAAGAGTTCAAGATAGGAGACCATGTCTATCTCAGAGTTAGGCCCAGGAAGAGTTCCTTGACAATGGGAGCTTGTTCTAGGATGACACCTCGGTATTGTGGACCATTTTAAATATTATATATAGCGGGACATGTATCCTATATGCTAGCACTCCCTCCCACAGTGAAGGCACGCAATTTTTTCCATGTTTCCTTATTAAAGAAATATGTACATGATTCTAATCATATAATTGATTGGTTCATGATTCAGGTGGAGATGAAGGGAGAATTCCTGCAAGAACCTCAATGCATACTAGACATGAAGGAAACGTCACTCAGGAACAAAACCATTGCATAGCTCAAGGTGTAGTGGAAACACTTTGGCCCAGATGAGGCCACGTGGGAAATGGAGGATGCCATGAAACATGCATATCCATTTTTATTTACTTTTGTATATACTAGCACATTGAAAGATATAACATCGAGGACGATGTTCCTTTAAGGGGGAGGTAATTCTAACACCCTTGTTTCCCCCAATTTGTAAATATAACTATATCGGCCAAGAGACTATGGAAAACTCGATATGTGTGTATGTTGACTTGATGAACATTTGTATGAAAGGTCAATGATTGTAATTTGTGTTATTAATAGTAATGGATAAGTGTTGCATGACTATTGAAAGAGGGGTTTTCCAAGAGAGACCACGAATTCTAGGAAAGATATGGTGAGGGGAACCAAGAATGGTTGAGATAAACCCCACCAAACAAGTACTTCATTGGATTTAATTGCTTAGGACCAGCATAGTCCTCTGACCCATGAATCAATTACCAATCAGGTTGGTAGGTGGGAATACCTCCTCAAGAGTTAATGAGGGGATGGGCAGAGTGTCCATATGTAAGGATTTCACACCTAACCACAAATTGGGGAATTTGGGCCACACAAAATCTTGTTGAGGAGGGAAAGAAAGGAAGGCGTGGTGGGCAGAGGAAGTGCTGCAAAGAGTGCATAGATGAGAGACTAAGCTCTCGGGTTCAAGGAAGAACTGTGAAAAAAATAAAACAATGTGTTCTGATCATAGGAATTAGAGACTCGGTCAGGAGAAGGAGAGTAACCTTCATCCCTATCTATGACTGAGTCGAGAGAAGGAGAGTAACCTTCGTCCCAATCTATTTCTGTGTCGGGAGAAGGAGACTAACCTTCGTCCCTAACTTTCATTGAGACAGAAGAAAATATTCAATCTCAAAGCATCGTGGTCTAGCTCAGGGATGGCCAGTGGTAAATCCATTAGGAGTAAATCCTATGTCTTATGTTTCTGATAAGTGTTTTTGAACTTTGTGTATTGAACTGGAATAATGGATGAATGCATGGTTTTTTATATATGTGTATCTATAAATGGTTTCTGTGTGGAATGGTCATGATATGTGTATGCATTCATATCCTTGTGAAATTATGATTCTAATTGATAGTTTGTATGCCCCATATTAGCCCTTGAGGCTTCTTGGGACATAAGCCTATAGGACGAACGAGATAGGATATATCATGTCAATATGACCATGTCTGTCTGAAGAGGATACCTCTTTCATACTCCTTGTTGTGCGACCAGGATTTCATTCCCAAGTCCTTAACCATTTCATGATAAAGCTCAGGAAGGATAGCGAAGTTCAAGACTTAAAAGGGGAGATCTCTTCATTTGGAAGACGAGCGAGTGAGAGACATTCAGGAGGACCCATATGATCAACACCTAGGAACCTTAGGCTAAGCCTAAGGGAGCTAAGTCCTCCTAGCTTCAGAGATCTGAAAGTCTAGGACTTCAGAGTATTGTCTACCTTACCAGCCTTAAACTGGTCGAAGGTAACTGGGAGATTCAGTTAACAACAAGTTGACTGGCAATGAATGGTTTCCCTAGTGGTTAAGTGAAACTATCTCACCATCTAAACTGGGATCCAAATCCCCATCATGAAGTAGCGTGAGCCACTGATAGAGAATTTTTGGAGCTCCCCTCAACTGTTGGATATACAACAAGAAGACTTCAACGAAGTTCTACTTTAGGAGAATAGAGATGCTATAGCATCAAACTCCCCAAACACCAACACTGCAAAGTAATGTGGACCATGGATCTAAGGATCCTTCGGGACCTCTCTTGACCATTCGATCATGGGGACATGTATATCATGCCGATATTACTAGGATCCCACGTGTCGAGTGACGATGTTTCCAGGGGTTGCGACCCCATGGCATGGTAAAGGTACCCTTGAGCAGAAGTTACGAGTCATATATCTTTGAGGTTACATGGATATTGTTGGACTGAGAGATCTATGCCGAGTTCATCTCGACATTGACTGCTTCGGGAGGATAGGGGTGTTGTAACATCAAAATCCGTGAAGCCGAAGTAACGAGAGTTGTCGATTTGAGGACACTTTGGGACTGTTCTTGACCATCATATCTAGGCAGTGGTCAACCCGATGATGACCAACTCCAGAAGAATGGAGACGTTCACCCCACGAAATCCATGAATGTTGAAGTTACGAAGTAGAAAAGGTCATTGAAGCAAGGGTTATGTGGACCTACCTTGTTCACGAGATCGAAGGGCATGAAGGACGATCATTGCAGAGTGACATAGTGTAGTGACGTCATCCAGGGTGACGTGGACCCAAGTTTGACGTGCCATGTGTCACTCAGATTCATGCATATAACATACCCTATAGACCCATTGGAATGTGACACGTGTCACCCATGGCCCCCTTACACGTGTCAGGCCATGGTACGAGCCTACCTAGCCAAAGTAGTTGGTGAAGTGACCGAAACTTCGAGATTCTAGGACTTCAGACTCTGGAGGAATTGGGGTATAGTATTGTAGAGAGTCCAAAAAGGCCGAAGTGTCAGATTCCATCCTAGCCGTTGGCACCGTGGGACACATGGAACTAGATCCTATACTCTAGAGGTTTAACACACCAGAAGGAAGCAGGTGTAAAATGTTGAAGACCCCTGAAGTCGTAGGGAGCAGGAGGAGATCTTAACCGTCCATAAAATGGGATGCATGTTAGTATATAGTTAACTATAGAGGAGAGCCACTCCATAGGATTTGAATCTCGGTGCTTCTAAAATCCCTAAATCTCGGAGTAATGGAGAGGATCTCAACCGTCCATCGTTTGGGGATGCATGGTCGACGATTTGTTACTTCGAAGGATAACCACTTCGAAGAAAAGTGGAACAAGAACTCACGAAGGCCCAAAGGCTAGATTTCACCTGAGTCGTCGATATTAAAGGATAAGTGTTAGAAGATATGTCACTCTGGAGGAAGGCACATTGCGAGAAGTTGATAACTTCCGAAGGTTGAAGCGTCAGATTTCATTGTAATCGTTGGTAGTGGAGGATGTGTGTTAGGAGATCTGACGCTTTGGAAGGGTTGCACTTTGGAGGTTTGCATTTGTGAGTACTTTGGAATCCATCAAAGCATAGAATTCCGAAGTAATTGTGGGTTTTTGATCTTGAAATAAAACAGGGACTGTTGATCCCCTTAACATACCCAAAATTCGTTGATTCGGCAGTACGAGAGATCTGTGGTGTCATAAGTTGAAACATTTGGAGCCTGAATCTCCGAAGCACCAAAATAGGAACATGTTGTCTTGGCATCTCGTCATAGCCCATGGTTGTATGAGATTGTATCCATGGGGAAGGGGCTAGGCCTAGAATTCAAATTTGAAGTCCGAATGTCGAATTCCCCACTAGCCTGTGAGTTAGCAAAGGATCAAGCCCAGTTGTTGGATTGGTTGGTGGATGGATCTACACCATATTTTTAGGAATGAGGGAAGCTCCGGGATATCGGAGAACTCTAGATGAGGCATATTGATTCAGATCCACATGGAAGACACGTGGCCTCGACCAATGAACACCCGAGGAACTTGGGAGAGTTATATCTGCCAGTTCTGAGCTTGGTTTCGAGCATGGAAACCATGGATGGAAAGCTATGGGTGAGCATAATGTTATAGAAACCCCAAATGAAGGATTTGATTACTCAAGGAGAATGAAATTACGACTCCCCACCCCTAAAAAGAGCATTTATGGTTGGGCTTGTTACAGTCTTATTTTTAGTAGTTGAGTCTAAAGAGTTTACTGCAATCATGCATGACTTAGACTAAGAGTAATATCATAAATAGATTAGGGTTTTGGTATTATCTAAAACTATAAAGACATGTTAATATAGAGAGTTCAAACACATAAAAACACATTAGTAGTTGAGTAGGTTGAGTAATTGAGAAAGAGAGCGAGTGAAAGAATATCCAAGAAAGAGGAATATTTAGGCAACACATAGTTCCATACAATGGTATGGAAATGCATACATTCATATAGAAAGATCCACATGAATACATATAGTTGTACAAAATACACACACTAATGTCGTACAATAGTTGTATAGTCTATACATCATTATTTTATAGAAAATAAATATTGTTTTTTTCCAGTAGGTTTACCTCTCAAGCAACTTGTAGAAGTTCAAGTTCAAGGTGATTTTGGTAACTGTTCAATGTTTTTTTTTTGGGTACCATGTGGAGGTTTCCTTGTATGTTTTTTGAAGGAATGGAGAGATGATTTGGAGTAATTACATGTGTATGTGTGAAATTGATTTTGTTTCTTCCTCTATTTAATTTCCAGCTATTGTTTGATTGATGTTATGGTCTGAAATTTATTTCTACATTAATTAAATTCAACAATTACTTGGTTAATTGAGACCATAAGGACTTTAGTCGCCTAGGCTTGGAATTTTCACATGGTATTAGAACTTATTTCTCTAATTGAGATTCTCTAGGATTTGCAATGGTAAATCAACTATAATGAATAAGAACCAACAATGAGAGGGTTTCAAAGTTTAATTTTCATATTTGGGAGTTTGTGTAGTAGATCTCATAGATAACATCAACTAGCCTTAGGTTTGAGGACAAATTAGATGGTGCCTCAAATTTATTATCATGTAAGGTGATCTGGATTGGATAATCATATTGTTTTTCATCTATATCAATACTTTATGGGTGGAAAACTTGGAGGAATCGGCTTGCAGGTCATTTCGGCAGCTGGTCCAAATTTGGAAATTTTGGTCCAAAAACCGTCTAAAATATTACAAATCCATTTATATGAATTAAACGACATTGTTTTTGGTCCAAAACTTACTATGGAGGAATATTATATATTCTACACATTGATACCTTTCCAACAGTGCATATTGTTCATCAATTAGAGTTCGAATGAGAAAGTTATGCCTCCCACAGGTTGACCTACCGTATTGATCATCATGGTGCAAGTGGATGCCACATAAACCTCCATTACTTATACATGTCGGGCTAGCCATGTAGTGTATTTTATAAGAACATTCTAGAAGGTCCAAAACCTTATCACAATTGAAGGTTGAGGAAGTCAAAACCCTACCTATAGATGGCTATCGGCTATGTTAAATATCGGGCCACTAGGAGGAGAAGGGGTTCCATTATTTTGAATTGTATCATGTTCCATTATTTTATGAGAATAACAAAGGATGAGGGATTTTAGCACTCATATAGGCCACAGGTCAAAGGAAACTCCACATAGAGTGCCCCTTTATTTATACTGACATCATTTCTATACCAAAGAAAAGAGAGTAGAGAAGCCTCACCTTCTAGCTGGGTTTTCTCTCATATTGGGTGTCTGAGGTCATATATTCTATTTATTTCTTGATGGTGTGATTGTATTGTAATGTTCTCTATTTTTTTCATTTTATCTATTTCATGCATATGCATAAAATTAATAACTAAATATTTTGGAGATCTAAAGGAAAAATAACCTTAATAGTAAATATTTCTAGTATTTTATTAGATATGTTGTGACAAACTATTCCAGTGGAATATCCATGGCATCTTACAGATCATATTGGTATCAGAGAAGTTTTTTATTTTTGGTATTTGTGGGAAGTTGCAAGATCCAGGAATCAACTTAAAGAGAATTCGTAGAAACCCTAGCCATGGTGGATGCCTATGTTCATAATAAACCTCAAGATCTAGCAGAAGATATATTTGAGTAGTTGGAATCCCAAGTTGTTGACATCAGTCGCAATATGAGCCTCCTCATGGTGGCTCTAGAAATCAAGCTTGGACCATTCGAAGATGATGTAGGCTCTAACTTGGAGAACAGATCAGAGGGGAAATCAGAAGATCAGGAAGACTCAAGAAAGGAGTCATGGAAAGAATATGAGAACTAGAATTTGTTGGCACTATCTTGTGCGTGGGTTGTAAGACCCAAGGTTCATTTTATCTATGACCAACAAACCCACTAGACACTGACCCTTTCAGCAGCACCTACTTGTGCAGGTGAAGTCTCACCTGAGGTATCTATTGGGACTATGAGAACCGGGATTCTTCAGTAGTAAGGGAATGGGAGGAAAACATTTGGTTCATTGTTTCTTATTTTATCTATGCGCATGATTCGGTTCTATTCAATATTACTTACTTATTATTCATATTCTTATACATAGCATATTTTTTATTATTACATTGATTCTCTACAGTCACATTCATGAATATTTCACCATAATTGATCCATAAGAAAATTATATTCTACGAGGCATGTGAACATAATTCATAAGCACACATAGAAAATCATAAAACACAACATTCGATATCATCTCTAAAACCTTCCTTTATTCATTCTTTTCACCAACAGATTGTTACATTCTCGACTCTAGAATTCAAATTTTAACAAAACATAACATCACATAACTTGCATGGAACTGAAATATAACCATAGTAGAGAGATAACCCCTAATATCCCATCCCGTTACATATTTATACAAAAATATAGGGCTAAAAACAGTAGTTTGTTCATCCCAAAAATATACCATTACAATGCATGGACAACTCAGTTAACTAGTTATTCGACGACTTTATTTTGCTTTTCAACCTACATGCTACTTTTTTGTTGTTCTTCTATATCTAGAATTTCATGTTGTCATCCTTCTATCATGCTTTATTCTCTCACTCCCTTTCTTTATTCTCTATATGCTTTATTCTTATGTCTTTGTGTTGTCTTCCTCCTGCCCACTTTCCTTCTTCTGTGCATTATCCTCTTGGATGTGTCTTAGTTGCACATAGACTTTCCTCCCTTTGTACACTTTCCCTATACTTAGGAGTTTCTCCAAAATTTGCATCAAAAATTCCTTTCCAACAACACCCCAACACTCACCTGTGGCTCGTCCCGAGCCACTCAGGCCTGTTGCCTATTCTCCCATGTCGAAATGAAGTCTTGAGAGATATCCTTTGATACCTCTACCTATTTGACAACTACGACCTCTATTACTGCTATCTCATGGTTTCCCTGCATGTTCAATTCTGTAAGTTTTTCCTCTGCCTCAATTATTGCTTGCTTGACCTTACCTTGCACATTGGTCAATTCTCCAATTACCCTCACTGCTTCTTCCTGTAGTGGTACTAGTCTCTATTGAAGGATATTTTGCAGATCCCTCATTCTCTTCACTTCAACATATGCATGTCGTTGAGCCAAAATGGATGACATACTCTCTATTGGTGGCAGTATAGCCTCCTTTTTGGTTGCCTAGTTTGCATGGTCTTATGCTTCTCTTAGGTTGGCTTGTACGACCTTCATCTTCATGTCTCCTATCAATTATGTCCACACTTTCTCACTCTTCTCACATATTTTTGCACATTCTCCTTATATTTTCTTAATGTTGGCAAATTTTGTCGTTTCCATCCTCACCCTGCTTTCGCGCACCTCTGGTGGCATTCCTAGCATGCTCCTCAAATGTAAATCCTGGATATGCTCCCTGAATCCCTTAATGACTTCGCCAATATTCAATAGTTTCTTCTCCAAAGTATCTTCTACTACTAGGGAACTTCTTTGATTTCCTTTTACAATTTTTGGATGACTGCATGTGTCTTATGGGCCATCCTCATGGATTCATCCCTTTCCTTGAATGCTTTCATGGCCTTCTCCTCCTATTAC
>JZKD02S1098797.1:0-13073 GCA_000966675.3 Picea glauca | reverse complement strand
TCCAATGCAACAAAATATGACTAGTGCCTTTAAAATTGGGTTAATGGAGTCAAAAGTGTCTTAGAGAATCTACCTCATTGGGGGTGTAAGCCCTTTTACTTCCCAAGGAAAGTTTCTCTAAGCTAAAGTTTAAGCTTTAGAGGGTGTATGCCCTTATACTTCTCTTGGCAAACCCTTATCAATGATATGAAGCAATAAAATGAAGAAAAAATGTTGAAGACTATGGTGGGGGTGTATTCCCTTTATACTTACCACCTATTTCCTAGCATAACAATACTTGACTTGAATAAAATGATAGCAAGAGAGTAAAAACCGTACCAAGATCAAGAGAGATGCTAAGACAATCCACCACAAGAGCTAGAAAATAACCTTCCAAGGCTATTGCATCACTTCTTCCATTAACCATTCAAAAATTCAGCCATACACAAGTGCACAAGAGCTAAACAGCTAAGGAGGCCGAAAATTTCAGACCAAAACCTCTTTTGAGAGGAAATTTATCATTTAGTTTGAGATCTTATGATCTCTATTTATACAAAAACTAGCCAACATGTCTTGTCCAAAAAATAAGCAGTAAAACACAATATTAGGGGTCAACAACCCTAATATTACCCCCTTAACACAATAATATTAAACAATTCGCTTAAAATTTTATCTTTTGCTCAAATTAAACCCTAATTAAGGGTGACGTCACCCCTTTAGGGGACACTTTTCCACTTTGAGAAGGTCGTTGGTGTTGGAGAAAGATGGAAGGGCCTCCCAAGGCCATGTGTTAACCATGATATCTTCTTTGTGAAAAAAATATTCTCCTCAAAACTTCCAAGTGTAAGTGAGTGGCACCTCACCACCAAGACCAAACCCTCAATCCCATTATGTCATGCTCAAAAGTGGGACGTTTTTCCCCTCCTGGGAAAATCGATCAGTAAGCAATGGGTGGGCTAGGTCATCCAAGTCATCATCGAGGTCGTCAAAGTCATATCTCTCTCATCTGGAATGCAATCCCCTGGTATCCAACCCGTGGGATTGAAGCCCCATGGAAGCCCAAGCTAGAATTATTCTCCCAAAATTGTCCACCAGCTAGGTCCTGCAAAAACAAATGGACACACCCTCCAAGGATCTCAAGTCATAACTTCATGATAAGTGGATCCAATCAATAAACAAGCCATCTAAGCATGTGCATCAAANAGGGCCTCCCAAGGCCATGTGTTAACCATGATATCTTCTTTGTGAAAAAAATATTCTCCTCAAAACTTCCAAGTGTAAGTGAGTGGCACCTCACCACCAAGACCAAACCCTCAATACCATTATGTCATGCTCAAAAGTGGGACGTTTTTCCCTTCCTGGGAAAATTGATCAGCAAGCAATGGGTGGGATAGGTCATCCAAGTCATCATCGAGTTCGTCCAAGCCATATCTCTCTCATCTTGAATGCAGGCCCCTGGCATCCAACCTGTGGGATTGTATCCCCATGGAAGCCCAAGATAGAATTATTCTCCCAAAATTGTCCACCAGCTAGGTCCTGCAAAAACAAATGGACACACCCTCCAAGGATCTCAAGTCATAACTTCATGATAAGTGGATCCAATCAATAAACAAGCCATCTAAGCATGTGCATCAAAGATTACCATATCAAACAATTAACAACTCAAAGACATTTTGCAATTTTTCAAGCTTAAGTATGGGAGGGTTGACAAGATGTCCTACTGGGTAGATCTTTCCATACATCAAGGAGATCCTCCAAGAGCTCCCTCTCTAAGCCATGTAGAGAGCATGAGGTGGATGGGGTCAAGACTCAATGCACATAAGGATCAAGACATACAAGGGGTCATAGTGTCTCATTCATGGGTGCCTTTGTATAGGGTGTGTGGTACCTTTTTCTATAATTCACTTTTTCCAAGCGCATTATTTTCCTTTTATCTTTGTTTCTTTATATTTTCTTTAGCACAGGGAGAGGTTGAAGGTCATTTTCTTGGCATGGTGACCAAATGGTGGAAATTTCACTCAAAAATTCCTAATGGAAATGAGAAAGGTTGGCTCGTGATGAGACCCCTTTCTCTCAGCCATGCAACTGAGAGTGATTCCCCTAGTTTGGTGACTAGATAATGACAATGTCATACCACTATATATCCATGGACATGATAGGTCAACTCTTGATGAGACCTCATGCCATTCAATCTACCTTTCAGGAATTTCTTTTTTATATTATGGGCTCCCTTTTATTTAAAGATAAGCATTTTATTGATTTCTTTGGCGATCCATGGGAGAAGCATCTGGAAGGTTTAAATATGGATTTTATCTTTTACCCAACACCAACCCCTCTGGGCCTTTATCCCCTTCTTCCCATAGAATGGAGGACGACCCCTTCTTCTTTCAATACACCCTAAAATCCCAAGATATAAGGAAACGGAGAGGAAAAATGGTAAGTATGGTCAGGGACGGTACAATGGTTCATTAAGAGATTTTTTAGTAGAAAACCCATTCCCAAAGAATACCACTTTCTAGGGCACAATTTCAACCACCAAGGTGAAGCGAGGGAAAAGGCATAATTTCCAGGCACATATCATGAAATCTAGAGCAATCTAAGATGAAACATAATCAAATGGCTTATGTATTGAATGATGTTCACCATAATACTGGCGTGTACCTCATGGATAAAGGCCCATTTCCTTCTGGAAGACAAATGATGTGGTGGATGTCATGTAATGTCCCTTTCTAAATAGGAGCTCGAGAAGAGGAGGCTTAATGTTCTAAGCCACCCCATTAGACTATAGCCAGGGCCAAAGAGGGGTAAACAGGGTTACTAGAGGTCACTCTAGTCATAGGTGTTATATTTGGAAATTGACATTAAGCTAACAAGAGTTAACAACGCTTTTAATTCATTATGAGCTAAAAATAGAAGTCAATAGTGAATTAGGGTTTCAACATTGATTTAGGGTTTCAACATGATTTAGGGTTTTGGAAAGCTATAAAAGAAGGGTCAACGACCCAATTCATCATTATGCAGATTATGACTTGTCATTGAGGAGAAGAGGTGCATCTCAGGAGAGATAGTTCAGTGTATTCTAGGAGGAAGACACCAGTTGGTTGATTTCGGTGTTGAAANAAACTTTGTAGTCCTTTGTCACGTTTATTATTTGTATGATCATTTATATGCTATAAACCTTTGATCCTACACACACATTAGCAACATTTCCTATACTAGCCAAGTCAGGAACATTGCAGTGGTATTAGAGCTTTAGTCCTGCCAGCCTGTGACTAAAGACAATGAGTGTAGCAGAAAACCCATAGGGATGTGAACATGTAGGTGATGAATATGTCACTTACAATCGACATCAAGAAAGAAGCCATAGGCCTGATTTTCCTCCTAGCTCAGAGGAAGAGGAAGAGGCACATAGAGAAGCAGAGAGAAGGGAAGAGCGTGAGGCTGAGCGTGAGGCAAAGAGGATGCTAGGATATGGATATGAGCGACCAAAGGGTAGTGGCAAGGCCCCCGTATATCCAGAGGCAGCTTTCATGCAGGTTATCAATGATATGTTAGCTAGTCAACGGACCATGTCTTAGTCCTTGGCACAAGTGCTTGATAGATTAGCTAGAGTGGGCACCCCAGATACATAAGTCCCGCATGCAGCACAAGAAAATTCGGGAGTAGGCAGTGGACCCCAGTCACCCTCTCACACATACACCTCTTCGAGTAGGATTCCTAGACCCTTGTTTCCTAGTTTCCAGAGGGCACCCCCGGTAGCAGCACCGCCACCAATAGCACAGAGGCCACCCACTCATGCCGACGACATTGCAAAGTATGGGAGGGAGCACGCAACATTGGGTTGTGACTTCCATCAGGACATGACCTTAGTCGAGTACTGTGGACTCGGAATTAGGAACCACCCCAGAGAGTTGTAGAGGGCAGGACCATAACAACAGTAGGGGCATAACCTCGATTTCATCTGAAAAGTTGGGAAACTCACAATCCCTTCTTTCGACGGATCATCCAAATACACTGCCAGAGCTTGGGTACAAAATATAGACATGTATTACAAGCTCAACCAGATGACTGAGATAGAGGCCATCAGTTTCACGACCTTACACTTGGAGGGTGAGGCACACGAGTGGTGGTATCATGGACTGGTGACATTGGGTTACAGTTGCATCACATCCTATAGGGATTTTACAGATAGGCTCATGGATAGGTTTGACAGGAAGGATCCCAAGATACACTTCAGGGATCTAGCCCAGTTGAGACAAACTGGCACAGCAGAGGCATTCATCACAGAGTTTTAGCGGGTATCCATGGCAGTGACAGATATATCAGAACCCAGGCTGATCATGCTATTCGTAGAAGGGCTCACAGAGCCTTTGAGAGGATGGGTGAAGGCATACAGGCCTCCCACTTTGTAGGATGCCATCCTTCACACTCGAGATCTAGCAGACTCAGTGCCAAATACTAAAACTTTCTCCAAACCATTTGTGCCCCAAAGGGATCAAGAAAGGAATCCATTCCAGAGAGAATGTAAGGGCAAGGAGAAGTTGGATGATGAGACTAGGCAAGAGCTTATGAGGAAGAATATTTGCTTCAACTACAGAGATCCTTGGGTCCCAGGCCACAGGTGCATGGGCAAGGGAGAGATTCATTATATTGAGATAGTAGCAGACATCGTGGATAGTGAAGAGGAGGAGTAGGACAATGGATCCACTAGTTCAAAGAAGGAGTCAGCACCAATAGAGGAGCAGCTTCCCTGTAGACCACTGACACTGGCAGGAGCCCATCCTCGAGTAGTCCCACAACCGCCAGAGCAGGATAACAGGAAGAAACCAACAAAGGGAGGAGTCATAGCGACCCTTTTCGGTGTTCCCAGGTATGATACCCTTTGTATCAGAGGGATAATTTGGGGGAATGTGAAATCACCCTGATAGATGGTGGGGCCACCCACAAATTCATCGACACTTCACTAGTATCGAGACAGGCACTTCAAACAAAGGAGTTTGAGGGGTTTGATGTTGTGGTAGCAGATGGCCACACGATGGAGTGTCTAGATAGAATTCCAAAATTAGAGATGAAGTTAGCAACTACACAGTGAGATACACATTTTATGTGGTTAACCTATTAGACACAGATGTGGTATTAGGAGTTCAGTGGATGATTACCTTGGAAAAAATCACTACCAACTACCAAACCTTGGAAATGGGATTCAGAGATCAGGATGGGAAGAAGGTTTTTCTAAGAGGTATGTCGACAGGAGCACCCAAGATAGTTTCAGCCAAGAGGATGGACAAGATATTCAGACATGGGGAGGTAGCATATGCCGCAAAATGCTTGATCACTACTCAGAAGGATTCAGAAGGTTGACAAAAATACCACATAGAGATCAAGAATTTATTGGGATGACATCAACAAGTCTTTGAGGCAATCCCACCAGGGAGACCACCTGACAGGGGGTTTGAGTACACCATTGAGTTAGAGGAGAGGGCCAAACCTATGATCACCCCCCGTATCATCATCCTAGGTGGCTCAAGGATGAGATAGAGAAGGCAATCAAGGAATTGTTAGTGATGGGACACATCAAACCGAGCAACAACCCATTTTCTTCTTCAGTTGTCTTAGTTCTGAAGAAGGATGGCACCATGAGGATGTGCATTGATTACCGAACCTTGAACAAGAAAACCATCAAAAATTGGTACCCTATCCCACACATTGACAAGTTGATGGATGAACTGCATGGGGCAGTTTTCCTCTCAAAAATTGATCTATGCTCTGGATATCACCAGATCAACATCTGAGAGCAGGACATAGAGAAGATGACATTTTGATTTCATTTTGGACACTTTGAGTTCCTGGTTATGCCATTTGGGCTAACCAATGTACCCACTACATTCCAGTCTTGCATGAACCATATATTCAGGGATCAGTTAAGGAAATCAGTCTTGGTTTTCTTCGACGACATCTTGATCTATAGTTGGTCATGGCAAGAGCATATGAGGCACCTGGATGAGGTATTGAGCATCATGGAGGCACAGTCATTATATGAAAAAGAGTCCAAGAGCGAGTTCTGTATGAAAGAGATACTTTAATTACGCCACATCATCAGTGCACGGGGAGTACAGGTGCACCAAGAGAATATCAAGTTCATTCTGGATTGGCCGACGCCCAAGAACGTGACAGAATTGAGGAGCTTCTTTGGGCTGTGTAGCTATTATAGGCGGATTGTCCGAGGTTTTTCTCAGTGTGGAGCACCGCTGACAGATCTTACCAAGCATGGGGCCTTCATATGGACCGAGAAATCACAGGAAGCCTTTGATCACATGAAGGAAGTCATGAGCACTTGTCTAGTGTTGGAACTACCAGACTTCANTGGATGATTACCTTGGGAAAAATCACTACCAACTACCAAACCTTGGAAATGGGATTCAGAGATCAGGATGGGAAGAAGGTTTTTCTAAGAGGTATGTCGACAAGAGCACCCAAGATAGTTTCAGCCAAGAGGATGGACAAGATATTCATACATGGGGAGGTAGCATATGCCGCAAAATGCTTGATCACTACTCAGAAGGATTCAGAAGGTTGACAACAATACCAAATAGAGATCAAGAATTTATTGGGATGACATCAACAAGTCTTTGAGGCAATCCCACCAGGGAGACCACCTGACAGGGGGTTTGAGTACACCATTGAGTTAGAGGAGGGGGCCAAACCTATGATCACCCCCCGTATCGTCATCCTAGGTGGCTCAAGGATGAGATAGAGAAGGAAATCAAGGAATTGTTAGTGATGGGACACATCAGACCGAGAAAAAACCCATTTGCTTCTTCAGTTGTCTTAGTTCTGAAGAAGGATGGCACCATGAGGATGTGCATTGATTACCGAACCTTGAACAAGAAAACCATCAAAAATTGGTACCCTATCCCACACATTGACGAGTTGATGGATGAACTGCATGGGGCAGTTTTCCTCTCAAAAATTGATCTATGCTCTGGATATCACCAGATCAGCATCTGAGAGCAGGACATAGAGAAGATGACATTTCGATTTCATTTTGGACAGTTTGAGTTCCTAGTTATGCCATTTGGGCTAACCAATGTACCCACTACATTCCAGTCTTGCATGAACCATATATTCAGGGATCGGTTAAGGAAATCAGTCTTGGTTTTCTTCGACGACATCTTGATCTATATTTTGTCATGGCAAGAGAATATGAGGCACCTGGATGAGGTATTGAGCATCATGGAGGCACAATCATTATATGAAAAAGAGTCCAAGAGCGAGTTCTGTATGAAAGAGATACTTTAATTAGGCCACATCATCAGTGCACGGGGAGTATAGGTGCACCAAGAGAATATCAAGTTCATTCTGGATTGGCCGATGCCCAAGAACGTGACAGAATTGAGGAGCTTCTTTGGGCTGTGTAACTATTATAGGCGGATTGTCCGAGGTTTTTCTCAGTGTGGAGCACCACTGACAGATCTTACCAAGCATGGGGCCTTCATATGGACCGAGAAATCACAGGAAGCCTTTGATCACATGAAGGAAGTCATGAGCACTTGTCTAGTGTTGGAACTACCAGACTTCACCTTTCCATTTGTACTAGAGTGTGATGCATCCGACGAAGGGATCGGTGCAGTTTTGATGCAGGGAGAACACCCCATTGTATTCGAGAGCCATAATCTTAGTCAACCTGAGAGGTTGTACTTCATTTATGACAAGGAAATGTTGGCAATCATGCATTCCTTGACCAACTTCAGACAATATTTGGTGGGCAGCAAATTCATGGTCAAGACCGATTATAACAGTTTGAAGTATTTCCTTGAGCAGAAAGACCTCAGTGAGCACCAATAGAAATGGGTGATGAAGGTACAGGCATTCGACTTTGACATAGAGTATGTCAAGGGGAAGAAGAACATTGTGGCTGATGCACTATCGAGGAGACCTGTGGCATGTTCTTTGATGGANGGAAATCAGTCTTGGTTTTCTTCGACGACATCTTGATCTATAGTTGGTCATGGCAAGAGCATATGAGGCACCTGGATGAGGTATTGAGCATCATGGAGGCACAGTCATTATATGAAAAAGAGTCCAAGAGCGAGTTCTGTATGAAAGAGATACTTTAATTACGCCACATCATCAGTGCACGGGGAGTACAGGTGCACCAAGAGAATATCAAGTTCATTCTGGATTGGCCGACGCCCAAGAACGTGACAGAATTGAGGAGCTTCTTTGGGCTGTGTAGCTATTATAGGCGGATTGTCCGAGGTTTTTCTCAGTGTGGAGCACCGCTGACAGATCTTACCAAGCATGGGGCCTTCATATGGACCGAGAAATCACAGGAAGCCTTTGATCACATGAAGGAAGTCATGAGCACTTGTCTAGTGTTGGAACTACCAGACTTCACCTTTCCATTTGTACTAGAGTGTGATGCATCCGACGAAGGGATCGGTGCAGTTTTGATGCAGGGAGAACACCCCATTGTATTCGAGAGCCATAATCTTAGTCAACCTGAGAGGTTGTACTTCATTTATGACAAGGAAATGTTGGCAATCATGCATTCCTTGACCAACTTCAGACAATATTTGGTGGGCAGCAAATTCATGGTCAAGACCGATCACAACAGTTTGAAGTATTTCCTTGAGCAGAAGGACATCAGTGAGCACCAACAGAAATGGGTGATGAAGGTACAGGCATTCGAATTTGACATAGAGTATGTCAAGGGGAAGAAGAACATTGTGGGTGATGCACTATCGAGGAGACCTGTGGCATGTTCTTTGATGGAGACTTCAGTAGATTGGAAATCCCACTTGTTAGTGGAATATTCCAAGAACAAGTTCGCTTGTGAGGTGATGGATGGGAAGATACAGGATGACCGGTATAGAGTCATTGACGATGTCATATTTTACAAGGATAGAGTCTACTTGGTGCTAGATTCAGGGATTAAGAAGAAAATCCTCACTGCAGTTCATGATTCACCTCTAGCAGGCCATCAGGGGTTTTTCAAAACCTACAGACATATCAAAGAGAGGTTCTCATGGAAGGGCCTCAAACAATACATTATGAGACACGTTAGTGAGTGTGTGACTTGCCAGCAGAACAAGTCAGAGCATGCTCTTCTAGCAGGGCTAATTCAGCCACTCCCCATTCTAGAGCAGAAATGGGAGAGTATATCTATGGACTTCATCACCGATCTACCCAAGGTCCAGGGTAAGGACTGTATCTATGTATTGGTCGACAGATTGACCAAGTTTGCTCACTTCTACACCATACCGACAGAGTACAACACAGTTCAGGTAGTCAAGATTTTCTTCAAGGAGGTCTTCAGACTTCATGGGTTGCCAAAGAACATCGTCAGTGACAGGGACAGTCAGTTCATAGGGACATTTTGGAGAGAGTTGTTTCGCTTGGTGGGGACAGAGTTGACACCTAGCACCATCTATCACTCTCAGACAGATGGGCAGACCGATATTGTCAACAAGTGGGTTGAAGGGTATTTGAGGAACTATGTAGGAGGACAACAGAGAACGTGGGTAAAGTGGTTACATTTAGGGGAACATTGNCTGACAGATCTTACCAAGCATGGGGCCTTCATATGGACCGAGAAATCACAGGAAGCCTTTGATCACATGAAGGAAGTCATGAGCACTTGTCTAGTGTTGGAACTACCAGACTTCACCTTTCCATTTGTACTAGAGTGTGATGCATCCGACGAAGGGATCGGTGCAGTTTTGATGCAGGGAGAACACCCCATTGTATTCGAGAGCCATAATCTTAGTCAACCTGAGAGGTTGTACTTCATTTATGACAAGGAAATGTTGGCAATCATGCATTCCTTGACCAACTTCAGACAATATTTGGTGGGCAGCAAATTCATGGTCAAGACCGATTATAACAGTTTGAAGTATTTCCTTGAGCAGAAAGACCTCAGTGAGCACCAATAGAAATGGGTGATGAAGGTACAGGCATTCGACTTTGACATAGAGTATGTCAAGGGGAAGAAGAACATTGTGGCTGATGCACTATCGAGGAGACCTGTGGCATGTTCTTTGATGGAGACTTCAGTAGATTGGAAATCCCACTTGTTAGTGGAATATTCCAAGAACAAGTTCACTTGTGAGGTGATGGATGGGAAGATACAGGATGACCGGTATAGAGTCATATTTTACAAGGATAGAGTCTACTTGGTGCTAGATTCAAGGATTAAGAAGAAAATCCTCACTGCAGTTCATGATTCACCTCTAGCAGGGCATCAGGGGTTTTTCAAAACCTACAGACATATCAAAGAGAGGTTCTCATGGAAGGGCCTCAAATAATACATTATGAGACACGTTAGTGAGTGTGTGACTTGCCAGCAGAACAAGTCAGAGCATGCTCTTCTAGCAGGGCTAATTCAGCCACTCCCCATTCTAGAGCAGAAATGGGAGATTATATCTATGGACTTCATCATCGATCTACCCAAGGTCCAGGGTAAGGACCATATCTATGTATTGGTCGACAGATTGACCAAGTTTGCTCACTTCTACACCATACCGACAGAGTACAACACAGTTCAGGTAGTCAAGATTTTCTTCAAGGAGGTCTTCAGACTTCATGGGTTGCCAAAGAACATCGTCAGTGACAGGGACAGTCAGTTCATAGGGACATTTTGGAGAGAGTTGTTTCGCTTGGTGGGGACAGAGTTGACACCTAGCACCATCTATCACTCTCAGACAGATGGGCAGACCGATATTGTCAACAAGTGGGTTGAAGGGTATTTGAGGAACTATGTAGGAGGACAACAGAGAACGTGGGTAAAGTGGTTACATTTAGGGGAACATTGCTACAACACCACCCTACACATGTCCATTGGTATGACACCCTTCCGAGTATTGTATGAATATGATGCTACCACTTTGGTATACTTGGTTTTCGGGGAGAGAAGAGCTCCCAAGGCCAAGGATTGGATCATAGAGAGTCAGGAGATTCTCAAATTGTTGAAAGAGAACCTGCAGATGGCACAAAACTGACAAAATATAAGTGCAGACAAGCATAGGATAGAGGGCAACTTTGAGGTTGGAGATTTGGTTTTCTTGAGACTCCAACCCTACAAACAGTCATCTCTGAAGAAGAGTGGAGCCGAAAATCTCAAGCCTAGATTTTATGGTCCTTACAAGATCATGTGCCGAGTAGGCGAGGTTGCTTATGAGGTAGAGCTTCCAGAGGGGAGCAAGATTTATAACGTGTTCCACATGTCTTGCCTCAAAAATGCAATGGGACATTTCATTAACACATCAAAGGAGCTTCCCCCATTGGATGAGGAGTAAAAATTGGAGTTAGTTTCAGAGGAGGTTTTGGAGTTTCGAGAGAATAAACTAAGGAGCAGGGTCATCAGAGAGTGTTTGATCAGATGGAGAGGGATTCCAGTAGAGGATGCTACTTGGGAAAGTGAGAAGGTGTTGCAGCACCCTCGACTGGTATTGCTTAAGGACAAGCAATTTCAGGAAGGGAGGACNGCAGACCGATATTGTCAACAAGTGGGTTGAAGGGTATTTGAGGAACTATGTAGGAGGACAACAGAGAACGTGGGTAAAGTGGTTACATTTAGGGGAACATTGCTACAACACCACCCTACACATGTCCATTGGTATGACACCCTTCCGAGTATTGTATGAATATGATGCTACCACTTTGGTATACTTGGTTTTCGGGGAGAGAAGAGCTCCCAAGGCCAAGGATTGGATCATAGAGAGTCAGGAGATTCTCAAATTGTTGAAAGAGAACCTGCAGATGGCGCAAAACTGACAAAATATAAGTGTAGACAAGCATAGGATAGAGGGCAACTTTGAGGTTGGAGATTTGGTTTTCTTGAGACTCCAACCCTACAGACAGTCATCTCTGAAGAAGAGTGGAGACGAAAATCTCAAGCCTAAATTTTATGGTCCTTACAAGATCATGTGTCGAGTAGGCGAGGTTGCTTATGAGGTAGAGCTTCCAGAGGGGAGCAAGATTTATAACGTGTTCCACATGTCTTGCCTAAAAAATGCAATGGGACATTTCATTAACACATCAAAGGAGCTTCCCCCATTGGATGAGGAGTAAAAATTGGAGTTAGTTTTAGAGGAGGTTTTGGATTTTCGAGAGCATAAACTAAGGAGCAGGGTCATCAGAGAGTGTTTGATCAGATGGAGAGGGATTCCAGTAGAGGACGCTACTTGGGAAAGCGAGAAGGTGTTGCAGCACCCTCGACTGGTATTGCTTAAGGACAAGCAATTTCAGGAAGGGAGGACTGTAATGTCCCTTTCTAAATAGGAGCTCCAGAAGAGGAGGCTTAATGGTCTAAACCACCCTGTTAGACTATAGCCAGGGCCAAAGATGGAAAAACAGGGTTACTAGAGGTCACTCCAGTCACATATGTTATATTCAGAAAGTGACATTGAGCTAACAAGAGTTAACAACGCTTTTAGTTCATTATGAGCTAAAAATAGAAGTCAGCAGTGAATTAGGGTTTCAGCAGTGATTTAGGGTTTTGGAAAGCTATAAAAGAAGGGTTAGCAACCCAATTCATCATTATGCAGATTATGACCTGTCATTGAGGAGAAGAGGTGCATCTCAGGAGAGATAGTTCAGTGTATTCCAGGAGGAAGACACTAGTTGGCTGATTTCGGTGTTGAAAGACACACCCTAGTCACCGGGAAGATCATCCAGGTCTTCCATCATTCTTCGTTGATTCCGTAGTGCTCCCATATTCTGGGTATTATCTTTTAGTTGCTTATTTGTATTCCGGCTAAGATCCTTTTGTCTTTTGATCTAGCCGAGTGTTGTTATCTTATTGAGTCGCATTTGCTTATTTATATTCCGGCTAAGATCCTTTGTATGTTGATCTAGTCAAGTATTGTTAGTTATTCAGTCGCATTCGGCCATTTTGTAATCCACAGAGATATCATAATACAAACTTTGCATTCCTTTGTCGCATTTATTATTTGTATGATCATTTATATGATGTAAACCTTTGATCCTACACACACATTAGCAATGTTTCCTAGAGTAGCCAAGTCAGGAACATTACATGTCATCTGTAAACCTGTGACCATCTATGGTGGTGAGTGGGTTTACTATCTATG
>JZKD02S1098796.1:195628-209133 GCA_000966675.3 Picea glauca | reverse complement strand
TCTTAAAAAACCATATTCAAACTATTTAAAAATATTTGATTGCTAAAAGCATCATTCAAATCGACACTTGTGTGCAAATCGAACAAAATAAATCGTATTCAACCAAAGGATAACAGAGATGGGTACGCTTTGTTTAATTCGTTACCAATTCGGATATACAAAATCGTATCGAACAGTAATGAAATCATTTTCATATCAAATTGAAATTGATACAGTTAAACAAATCATATGCAATCATTTATGCTAACTAATCCATCAACAGGAAACACAATCGAATCCATATGAAAACAACAGGATCATTTTCAGATTGATATAACTATATTAACATAAACAAACGATCCATGCTATTAGCGAATCAAATCTGTGTAAATTATCACAAACGAAATGATAATGGAATTAATCGGTTGTTGACAGGATCTGTGGGACTCGTCCAACGTTTGTTATTGCCAATTGAGGGCGGACAGGATCGATTGATATTCAACGCAATCATTACTCGAATTCATTTCAAAACCAACCATTAGCCGAATTTTCTCATACGAATTTAACAGAGATAAAATCAAAACCAAAAGAGCAGCATCAGATTGATTTTCGATATCAATCTAACTCAGAACAAGCAATTGTGCTAACTCAAGACATGCATCAATCAAACCAAAACGAATCGAAACAATTTGTGTTTGTTACAACCGTTATGAATCAACACAAGTCCACAATTATAGCAAGTAGATCTTTAGCATAGGTCAAAGATAATTAAAATCCAATCGAGAATACTAATTCAATACATAACAAAGTCGTTTTGAGTTATTAGGAGCAAACAAAGCTAATTAAAATCGTACCAAATCAACTATCAAACATAATTGATTTACAAGCAAACCAAACCGAATCAAAATCAATAAATTTCTTATACTAAACTGGGCACAACAAATCGCATAAACAAATCGTAACTATTTTTAATTTTATAGGATTAAACTATAACAGAATCATGAACATAACTAACAAAAATCAAAACTCCATTATACATTAATTCAAGCCACTCCTGAAACGAAATTTAAAATTGAAAATCATACCTGGACCAAATGAAAGGGATTCGATTATAACAGTTTGGAATTGACGAAGGCTGTAGCCGATTCAACATTCCTAAATACGATCGAGCCAATGGTCTTCTGCTTCTTGTCATTAGCTTGAAGCATATCCCTTTCTCTTGACAGTGCTGTAACTTGGTTTTCCAATGATTTGATTTTCGACTATAACAAGGGAACGTCGGTATAGTAGCATTCAAGCCACACATTACATTGAACACATGCTGTTTGCTCGGGCTTCAAAACGACAGTCGAGGGTTTGTTCAGATCACCGAGGGTTTCATTAGGTAGCTTGATCCCTGGGTAGCTAGGATTGTTCTTTAGGCAAGGGGGTAAATTAGAAATAAAGTCGTAGGGTGGCTCGGAGCACAAACCATGGGAATAAGGGTATTCACTAGCCAGGAAGCACTCGATATCAGATTCCGAGTCTTCGCTGAGGACTATGGGTTTTTGATCAATGTTTGGTTTAGGCTTATTTCGAGCAAGTCTCGATATCAATCGAGCATTCTTTTTACCTTTGCTATCAACAGTAGGGTTACCCTTGACCCTCTTGCTCACAAGATTTTTTACAGCCTCAACCTTGTCTGTTATAATTCGGGTAGGTCGATGTCAGGGTCCACAGAGGGTTTAGGAGAGGGTAAACGGGCATGGAAAGGCACGGGTGGCCCAACCTTGGTCTCATTGACCACAGACTTGTCGATTTGGACTGACTCTGAATCAACAAAACCATTTTCAGACAGAAAAGCTTGCCAATTATCGTCGTGGAGTTTTAAATGATGAACGACGATAATTCTGATCAGGCCATGGTGGAACAAGCTACTATCGACCTTCTCTCATTTTAACCTCTTAGCCATTTTGTAAAGACTACGCTGGAAATAAAATGGCATGTTCAATGGATAACCCATGAAATTCATTAATAGTCGAAGGTGATAAAGAAAAACCAATCCATACCGACCTTCACAGGTCACAAATTCTTTAACCATTATCAAAAGATCATACCACCTTGGTTTAAGCATGGAAATGGGCATACCTTTGTCACAGGATGTGACCTTTCATGATACGAACAGTAATGGCCATGGCACCTCCTCAACTTTAGAGTTTTTAAACCATCGCTGGCCCGTGGTTGCTAATCTTGTGGCAGAGCTAATGAACTCTTCATTCAGCTCAAGATGAATGTCACCTACTTTAGCCCTACACCCATCAAAGGTAAGGGCGAATTGTTGCACAACAAACAAATTGAAACCCTCGAACCTCTGTACAAACGTGAGCCAACCATTATCTTGTAAATCCTTTCGAGTGTTATCAAAGAGTAATAGGGCTTGCCTCCCATTCGACTCTATTCGCACCACCGGTGCCATAGAGAGGAGGACACGATGAGTGATGTGAACGAGCCAGGGTTTGACTCACAACATACGCAGGCGCAGATTGCTCACAGGCTTACCCGAGACTAGCAAGGGTGAAACATGGATAGGGGTAAACATTAATGACATATCATGCGAAGGTGGTGGAGTTATTTCTGCCCATGCAGAATAGTCATTACCATGGTACAACCGCCGACGCTTACAACTATTCAAATCACAATGCATATGTGTTACAACCATGCCACTTCAATCAATAAATCGAAACCTTTGGTAAGTGGATAAAACATTCATGCAAACAATAGTTATAGTTTCAAAACCAAAGCAATAAATCAAAATCGCACCAAGGGTTTGGTTATATGAAACATGTGTTGTATGTAATGTTTTATACCAAGGGTTTTTCCACAACAAAAACGTGTTTTAATGAAATCAATGTGCCAAGTGAATTGATCAAAGAACATATAAATCCAAATCACCAATGTATCATAAACTTGATCAAAAGAATATCACCACAGTCTTGTAAACGAAGCCTCAAATAAGAATGTCAAAAGAATAATGATCTCGCAATCTTGTCAATGGTGTAACGATAAACAAATTCGAAAACACGATGAGCATATAAACAAGAGCGATCATAACAATCCAGTAATGAAATCAATGTGACTTCGTAAATCAAGTTTTCACGCTTTTAGTCGTGAAAACAAAAATGAAGGTAAGTGTGCAAACACATATAAAACAATAGTGTCGTTTTATTGAAGAGATTGCGACAAAATCAAAGTTTGTAAAACTCTAGTGTAGGCAACTTATAAGATAGTATAAAAATGTGAATTGGCTACCAACAATGGCGACACACTGGTAGAAGAAGTTATCTCTGCCAAAAGAACAAATTCAGATTAGGATAACGAGAGAAATGATAACTCAAAGACAACAACCAGAAAATCGTGTAAACATCATCATTAACCAAATATTCAAGCAGTGTTTAAAGGATGAAAGCTTATACCAGTCTCAAGACAAGCGATTTGCGATATTAAAGATAAAATCTCCAATACTGTTGACAGAGCCACTGCTGCCAGTAGGCGTTCATAGCCTCGATAGGGTTGCCATTTAACCCACTTTGACATCCGTATCCTGCCAAGAAGTTCTAGATCAGAATAAAGGACATTAAGAGGTTTCTTATTTGCAAATTTTCATATACCAAACATTGCTTCGCTGCCAGCGGGCCTATTCAGTACCTCAACGAAGTTGTCTTGGCGTCATGCATGCATTTACCCGCTGCCAGTAGACCTGTTCAGCATCCCGACGGGTTTGCAAGCATTTCCCACAGCTCTTTTATTGATTTATTTTGTTTTGTTTTTCAAAGATATATAGTTGAGTGGGGTGACACTGAAAATTATGATATCTTAACATATTTTTTCAGACCTCAGCAGTTTTTTTTTTTTTAAAGTGTCCTTTATTAAGATCTAGAGATGTTTCGTTTACAAAACCAACTTCCTAAGGCAGGGAGACATCTTCTGAGTCATTCCCTTAAGGAAAAGGGACAACGTAAAAAGATAATAGATGATCCCAACAAGATTATGTTAGAGATTGAAATCAGTTAACTTCTTTCAAACGACAAACTTTTCCCAATCACAGATGTAAATTTCAGAAGTATACAATTGATGTTTATACAATTTTCTTAGCAGTTATTTCAGCGAAGGAATTTTCTGTTTTCTTTGTCTGAATAGCTCAATATACAGGTATGTGTATTTTCAAAAACACAAGCTGATAAACTCAAACAAGAAATAAAAAAAAAAGAAAAAGAAAAAGAAAACAAAAGCAAAATATGTACATATTGTACAAGGGTTGTCGTCAAGCAAAGTATCTTTTCATGGCTTGGCCATTCACCGGATAGGTGTCAGGCTGCCCTTCAAGATTCTGCAATTGGAAAGAACTGGGACCCAACTTTTCAGTAATTAAAAATGGTCCAAGCCATAAGTTTTGAAATTTCGTGTGCTCTCCTTTTCCCTCATGCAGTTTGTCCCATTTCAAGACGAGGTCACCTACTTTGAAATTTCTATTAGAAGCAGAGTTAGAATCGAACCAGCTTTTAACCAATAATTGATGCTGATCTAACTTATGTTTAGCTTGGGCTCTTACCTCTTCTAGCTTCATCAAAGCGTTAAATCGGTTTTCCAAATGGGGACAATCTTCTTCTTGAATTTTTTGCGATAACTGAAGTGAAGGAAGAAGAATGTGAGGTGGCAGAATTGCTTCTCTGCCATAAACGAGAAAAAAGGGGGAGGTACCTACAACAACTTTTGGTGTTACCCTATCGTCCCACAACGCGTTTAACAGTGCATTGTGCCAATTTTTGTGATTTTCAACCACCGTTCTCTTGATGATTTTAATCAAGTTCTTATTTGTTGATTCTGCCAATCCGTTTCCCTGGGGGTAATAGCTAGCAAAATACTTCAATTTAATTCCTTTTTCCAAAGCAAAATCACTCATTTCAACAAAGGAGAAGTAAGAGGCGTTATCAAATACTAAACAGTCAGGGATACCAAAACGAGTTATAACATTTGAATTTAGAAAGGCAATTACCTGACTGGTGTTCACAGTTCTTAACGCAGCAGCTTCAGACCACCGGGTAAAGTAATCTGTGGCTGTTATGATGAACTTATGCTGTTGTGAGGATTGGGGGTTGATTGGACCTATGATGTCAAGGCCCCACTACTAAAAAGGAGAGTCTACTGATACGGGCTGCAAAGGAAAGGCTGGTTTTTGTAACCGCCCTGATGCTTTCTGACAAATGGTACATTTACGACACAAGGCATGGGCATCTCTAAAAAGCATGGGCCAGTAATAACCAGATCTTAAAACCTTATGGGCAGTGGTGTCACCACCAAAATGACCACCAGCTTCTCCTGCATGCAACTCTAGCAAGACCTTTTCTGCTTCGTCTTTTTCAAGACAGTGCATCAATACACCGTAAAAAATTTGACGAAACAAGATACCATTAACCAAATGAAAGGAGGCATATTTTAATATCAATGCTCTTATTTTAGTGGGGTTCAAGTGATGGGGGGGGCGACCCATGTTCAAGACAGAATCTTATATCGTCGTACCACGGACTGACAAAGTTTTGTGCGCAACAGATTGCATTTTGGTCGTGTTGTCCTAGGTTTGACGTATCACTTTCTTCTTGCTGTTTTGCTGCTGAATCAACAACTAACTTGCATAACCCTTGGCCTCTCACTATCTGAGTTGGGGTGATTTCTAAGTCATACTCTTGCAAGGAGGTGACCCAGTTAGCCCTCTTTTCACCTAGTTCCTTCTGCACTAACAGGTTCCTGACGACTGGGTAAGGGACAATAACTTTCGTCCTTGATTTCAAAAGATAAGACCGAAAATGCTTGACTGCTTTGAAAATAGNGATGTGAACGAGCCAGGGTTTGACTCACAACATACGCAGGCGCAGATTGCTCACAGGCTTACCCGAGACTAGCAAGGGTGAAACATGGATAGGGGTAAACATTAATGACATATCATGCGAAGGTGGTGGAGTTATTTCTGCCCATGCAGAATAGTCATTACCATGGTACAACCGCCGACGCTTACAACTATTCAAATCACAATGCATATGTGTTACAACCATGCCACTTCAATCAATAAATCGAAACCTTTGGTAAGTGGATAAAACATTCATGCAAACAATAGTTATAGTTTCAAAACCAAAGCAATAAATCAAAATCGCACCAAGGGTTTGGTTATATGAAACATGTGTTGTATGTAATGTTTTATACCAAGGGTTTTTCCACAACAAAAACGTGTTTTAATGAAATCAATGTGCCAAGTGAATTGATCAAAGAACATATAAATCCAAATCACCAATGTATCATAAACTTGATCAAAAGAATATCACCACAGTCTTGTAAACGAAGCCTCAAATAAGAATGTCAAAAGAATAATGATCTCGCAATCTTGTCAATGGTGTAACGATAAACAAATTCGAAAACACGATGAGCATATAAACAAGAGCGATCATAACAATCCAGTAATGAAATCAATGTGACTTCGTAAATCAAGTTTTCACGCTTTTAGTCGTGAAAACAAAAATGAAGGTAAGTGTGCAAACACATATAAAACAATAGTGTCGTTTTATTGAAGAGATTGCGACAAAATCAAAGTTTGTAAAACTCTAGTGTAGGCAACTTATAAGATAGTATAAAAATGTGAATTGGCTACCAACAATGGCGACACACTGGTAGAAGAAGTTATCTCTGCCAAAAGAACAAATTCAGATTAGGATAACGAGAGAAATGATAACTCAAAGACAACAACCAGAAAATCGTGTAAACATCATCATTAACCAAATATTCAAGCAGTGTTTAAAGGATGAAAGCTTATACCAGTCTCAAGACAAGCGATTTGCGATATTAAAGATAAAATCTCCAATACTGTTGACAGAGCCACTGCTGCCAGTAGGCGTTCATAGCCTCGATAGGGTTGCCATTTAACCCACTTTGACATCCGTATCCTGCCAAGAAGTTCTAGATCAGAATAAAGGACATTAAGAGGTTTCTTATTTGCAAATTTTCATATACCAAACATTGCTTCGCTGCCAGCGGGCCTTTTCAGTACCTCGATGAAGTTGTCTCGGCGTCATGCATGCATTTACCCGCTGCCAGCAGACCTGTTCAGCATCCCGGCGGGTTTGCAAGCATTTCCCACAGCTCTTTTATTGATTTATTTTGTTTTGTTTTTCAAAGATATATAGTTGAGCGGGGTGACACTGAAAATTATGATATCTTAACATATTTTTTCAGACCTCAACAGATTTTTTTTTTTTAAAGTGTCCTTTATTAAGATCCAGAGATGTTTCATTTACAAAACCAACTTCCTAAGGCAGGGAGACATCTTCTGAGTCATTCCCTTAAGGAAAAGGGACAACGTAAAAAGATAATAGATGATCCCAACAAGCTTATGTTAGAGATTGAAATCAGTTAACTTCTTTCAAACGACAAACTTTTGCCAATCACAGATGTAAATTTCAGAAGTATACAATTGATGTTTATACAATTTTCTTAGCAGTTATTTCAGCGAAGGAATTTTCTGTTTTCTTTGTCTGAATATCTCAATATACAGGTATGTGTATTTTCAAAAACACAAGCTGATAAATTCAAACGAGAAATAAAAAAAAAAAAAGAAAAAGAAAAAGAAAACAAAAGCAAAATATGTACATATTGTACAAGGGTTGTCGTCAAGCAAAGTATCTTCTCAGGGCTTGGCCATTCACCGGATAGGTGTCAGGATGCCCTTCAAGATTCTGCAATCGGAAAGAAATGGGACCCAACTTTTCAGTAATTAAAAATGGTCTAAGCCATAAGTTTTGAAATTTCGTGTGCTCTCCTTTTCCCTCATGCAGTTTGTCCCATTTCAAGACGAGGTCACCTACTTTGAAATTTCTACCAGAAGCAGAGTTAGAATCGAACCAACTTTTAACCAATAATTGATGCTGATCTAACTTATGTTTAGCTTGGGATCTAACCTCTTCTAGCTTCATCAAAGCGTTAAATCGGTTTTCCAAAGGGGGACAATCTTCTTCTTGAATTTTCTGCGATAACTGAAGTGAAGGAAGAAGAATGTGAGGTGGCAGAATTGCTTCTCTGCCATAAACGAGAAAAAAGGGGGAGGTACCTACAACAACTTTTGGTGTTACCCTATCGGCCCACAACACGTTTAACAGTGCATTGTGCCAATTTTTGTGATTTTCAACCACCGTTCTCTTGATGATTTTAATCAAGTTCTTATTTGTTGATTCTGCCAATCCGTGGCCATGGGGGTAATAGCTAGCAAAATACTTCAATTTAATTTCTTTTTCCAAAGCGAAATCACTCATTTCAACAAAGGAGAAGTAAGAAGCGTTATCGAATACTAAACAGTCAGGGATACCAAAACGAGTTATAACATTTGAATTTAGAAAGGCAATTACCTGACTGGTGTTCACAGTTCTTAACGCAGCAGCTTCAGACCACCGGGTAAAGTAATCTGTGGCTGTTATGATGAACTTATGCTGTTGTGAGGATTGGGGGTTGATTGGACCTATGATGTCAAGGCCCCACTACTAAAAAGGAGAGTCTACTGATACGGGCTGCAAAGGAAAGGCTGGTTTTTGTAACCGCCCTGATGCTTTCTGACAAATGGTACATTTACGACACAAGGCATGGGCATCTCTAAAAAGCATGGGCCAGTAATAACCAGATCTTAAAACCTTATGGGCAGTGGTGTCACCACCAAAATGACCACCAGCTTCTCCTGCATGCAACTCTAGCAAGACCTTTTCTGCTTCGTCTTTTTCAAGACAGTGCATCAATACACCGTAAAAAATTTGACGAAACAAGATACCATTAACCAAATGAAAGGAGGCATATTTTAATATCAATGCTCTTATTTTAGTGGGGTTCAAGTGATGGGGGGGGCGACCCATGTTCAAGACAGAATCTTATATCGTCGTACCACGGACTGACAAAGTTTTGTGCGCAACAGATTGCATTTTGGTCGTGTTGTCCTAGGTTTGACGTATCACTTTCTTCTTGCTGTTTTGCTGCTGAATCAACAACTAACTTGCATAACCCTTGGCCTCTCACTATCTGAGTTGGGGTGATTTCTAAGTCATACTCTTGCAAGGAGGTGACCCAGTTAGCCCTCTTTTCACCTAGTTCCTTCTGCACTAACAGGTTCCTGACGACTGGGTAAGGGACAATAACTTTCGTCCTTGATTTCAAAAGATAAGACCGAAAATGCTTGACTGCTTTGAAAATAGCGTAGGCTTGCCGATCTACCGCTGGGTAATTAAGTTCATCACCTTTGAAAGCAGAGCTCATAAAGGCAATGGGTACTTCATTGTTCTCGGTGTTCTTTTGGGTTAAGACGGCGACATAGGAATGGTCATAAGAAAAAGTGTAGAGTGTAAAGTCTTGAGAAAAGTCGGGGCTCATGAGAGACGGAGCGTCTATTATGGCCTTCTTTATTGGATTAAAAGCTTGATTTTCTAGGGGTCCCCAGTGATATTGGGTGTCTTTCTTAATTAAATTCTGTAAAGGCCTGACCATTTCGGAGAAACTGGGGACGAATCTCCTCACGAAGTTAATCTGGCCTAAGAAAGACTGCATAGACTTTTTGGAGGTAGGAGGGGGAAGTTTCGTGATGACTTGAGTCCTTTTGGGGTTGATAATCATCCCTTCGCTTGACACAATAAATCCCAAGAGTCTACCCAGTTCTACTGCAAAGATGGATTTTTTAGGATTCAAGGAGATGCCGTATTTACGACATCGCTGTAGAACGGCTCGTAAGTGAGCTAGATGATTGATTTTGTTTTTAGAGAATACAGTAACATCATCTAAGTAAACTACGACAGACTGGTTGATTAGGCCTCGGAAAGCAATGTCCATTGCTCTCTGGAAAGTGGAACCAACATTAATCAATCTAAAGGGCATTTTTCGATAAGCGTAGGTGCCCCACGGGGTGCGGAAGGTAGTTTTAAGTTGGTCTGGAGGAGACATCAGGACTTGGTTGTACCCCGAGAAACCATCCAGTAAGGATAGCCTCTCAGGACCAGATACCTGTTGAAGGATCTATTCTATGGGTGGGACAAGATAGTTGTCTTTATCAGATGCTCTATTAAGGTTTCAGAAATCGACGTAGAGTCGAATTTCCCCACTTTTCTTTCGGACAGGGACAAGGTTAGAAACCCATTGAGTGTGCCTAACAGGAAAAATTATCTTAGCATTTAGGATCTTATTCAATTCTTTTTTAACGGTCGGTTCAAGCTTAGGGTGAATTTTTCTCAATTTTTGTTGAAAGGGTAAGGTTTGGGGCTTCATAGGAATGACATGCTGTATGATGTTAGGGTCGAAAGTTTTAAGATCATCATACGTCCATGAAAAGACATCTTTAAATTCTTTGAAAAATTTAATAAATGCAACTTTTTCTTGTTCAGAACATCCTACCCCTAGGTTAATGCACTGCGGATTATCATTAGTTCCTAAGTTTACCTTTTCATAAGATAACGAGGAACTACTAGTTTTACAATTGACCAACTTTTTAAATTTATCTTGAAGATCGTAAAATTTCTTTAATCTAACTACAGATTTAGGGATCGAATTTACCATATCCGATGAAGATTAAGGAGTTCTTGGATCTGGTATTACCGTGAAATTGCGCAAATTGTCGTCGTGCGTGTGTTCGTTTATCACTGCACCTTGAAAAGTTTCTTCCAGATGCAAAAAGTTAATAATCTGTTGATCGTCGTCAAAGACTCTCCAGTTCGTGATGTTGTCGGGAATGGATGGCTAGAACAACAGTTCGACGAAGAATGCGTCTGGGGACAAGCCTTCTGCAGGAAAGAGTTTAGAAGCTACGCTAGCTAATAGATNAATACTAAACAGTCAGGGATACCAAAACGAGTTATAACATTTGAATTTAGAAAGGCAATTACCTGACTGGTGTTCACAGTTCTTAACGCAGCAGCTTCAGACCACCGGGTAAAGTAATCTGTGGCTGTTATGATGAACTTATGCTGTTGTGAGGATTGGGGGTTGATTGGACCTATGATGTCAAGGCCCCACTACTAAAAAGGAGAGTCTACTGATACGGGCTGCAAAGGAAAGGCTGGTTTTTGTAACCGCCCTGATGCTTTCTGACAAATGGTACATTTACGACACAAGGCATGGGCATCTCTAAAAAGCATGGGCCAGTAATAACCAGATCTTAAAACCTTATGGGCAGTGGTGTCACCACCAAAATGACCACCAGCTTCTCCTGCATGCAACTCTAGCAAGACCTTTTCTGCTTCGTCTTTTTCAAGACAGTGCATCAATACACCGTAAAAAATTTGACGAAACAAGATACCATTAACCAAATGAAAGGAGGCATATTTTAATATCAATGCTCTTATTTTAGTGGGGTTCAAGTGATGGGGGGGGCGACCCATGTTCAAGACAGAATCTTATATCGTCGTACCACGGACTGACAAAGTTTTGTGCGCAACAGATTGCATTTTGGTCGTGTTGTCCTAGGTTTGACGTATCACTTTCTTCTTGCTGTTTTGCTGCTGAATCAACAACTAACTTGCATAACCCTTGGCCTCTCACTATCTGAGTTGGGGTGATTTCTAAGTCATACTCTTGCAAGGAGGTGACCCAGTTAGCCCTCTTTTCACCTAGTTCCTTCTGCACTAACAGGTTCCTGACGACTGGGTAAGGGACAATAACTTTCGTCCTTGATTTCAAAAGATAAGACCGAAAATGCTTGACTGCTTTGAAAATAGTGTAGGCTTGCCGATCTACCACTGGGTAATTAAGTTCATCACCTTTGAAAGCAGAGCTCATAAAGGCAATGGGTACTTCATTGTTCTCGGTGTTCTTTTGGGTTAAGACGGCGGCATAGGAATGGTCAGAAGCAAAAGTGTAGAGTGTAAAGTCTTGAGAAAAGTCTGGGCTCATGAGAGACGGAGCGTCTATTATGGCCTTCTTTTTTGCATTAAAAGCTTGATTTTCTAGGGGTCCCCAGTGATATTGGGTGTCTTTCTTAATTAAATTCTGTAAAGGCCTGACCATTTCGGAGAAACTGGGGATGAATCTCCTCACGAAGTTAATCTGGCCTAAGAAAGACTGCATAGACTTTTTGGAGGTAGGAGGGGGAAGTTTCGCAATGACTTGAGTCCTTTTGGGGTTGATAATCATCCCTTCGCTTGACATAATAAATCCCAAGAGTCTACGCAGTTCTACTGCAAAGATGGATTTTTTAGGATTCAAGGAGATGTCGTATTTATGACATCGCTGTAGAATGGCTCGTAAGTGAGCTAGATGATTGATTTTGTTTTTAGTGAATATAGTAACATCATCTAAGTAAACTACGACAGACTGATTGATTAGGCCTCGAAAAGCAATGTCCATTGCTCTCTGGAAAGTGGCACCAACATTAATCAATCTAAAGGGCATTTTTCGATAAGTGTAGGTGCCCCACGGGGTGCGGAAGGTAGTTTTAAGTTGGTTTGGAGGAGACATCAGGACTTGGTTGTACCCCGAGAAACCATCCAGTAAGGATAGCCTCTCAGGACTAGATACCTGTTGAAGGATCTGTTCTATGGGTGGGACAAGATAGTTGTCTTTATCAGATGCTCTATTAAGGTTTCGGAAATCGACGCAGAGTCGAATTTCCCCACTTTTCTTCCGGACAGGGACAAGGTTAGAAACCCATTGAGTGTGCCTAACAGGAAAAATTGTCTTAGCATTTAGGAGCTTATTCAATTATTTTTTAACGGTCGGTTCAAGCTTAGGGTGCATTTTTATCAATTTTTGTTGAAAGGTTAAGGTTTGGGGCTTCATAGGAATGACATGCTGTATGATGTTAGGGTCGAAAGTTTTAAGATCATCATACGTCCATGAAAAGACATATTTAAATTCTTTGAACAATTTAATAAATGCAACTTTTTCTTGTTCATAACATCCTACCCCTAGATTAATGCATTGCGGATTATCATTAGTTCCTAAGTTTACCTTTTCATAAGATAACGAGGAACTACTAGTTTTACAATTGACCAACTTTTTAAATTTATCTTGAAGATCGTAAAATTTCTTTAATCTAACTACAGATTTAGGGATCGAATTTACCATATCCGATGAAGATTAAGGAGTTCTTGGATCTGGTATTACCGTGAAATTGCGCAAATTGTCGTCGTGCGTGTGTTCGTTTATCACTGCACCTTGAAAAGTTTCTTCCAGATGCAAAAAGTTAATAATCTGTTGATCGTCGTCAAAGACTCTCCAGTTCGTGATGTTGTCGGGAATGGATGGCTAGAACAACAGTTCGACGAAGAATGCGTCTGGGGACAAGCCTTCTGCAGGAAAGAGTTTAGAAGCTACGCTAGCTAATAGATATGCTTCAGAGTTATTCAATCTAGGAATAGAATTTACATTGAAAGCAACAAAATTATTCATTAAGTTCCATACCTCGGATTGGTAGCTTTTAAGATGCGGAGAAAGACAGTGGATAGAATCTCTTACCTGTCTAACCACTATTTCGGAGTCGCCAA
>JZKD02S1098796.1:148045-170276 GCA_000966675.3 Picea glauca | reverse complement strand
AGAATCATCAATACCAAATTCATGTGCAAGCTCTTGCTCACAATATGAACTAGATCGATATTAGAGTCTTGATTGCCTGAAGAAAGGAATTTGGTTTTGTGAATGCTCATGCATTGAATTTTTTTTCTCAATAACCTATTCCCATTGTTTCCTTCATCTATTTATCATAGAGTTTTTTTTGGCATCTACGAATTTATCATAGGTATGCATATCAAGGTGTTCACTGAAAAAATCACAACATGGGAGGATTGATGAAGAACTAAATTTAGGCCTTAGGTCCCCGAATCTTTCCTTAAAGAGGTCAAAATAATGCTTCCATCCAAATATGGAATGATCATGAAGAAAATTGAACCATTCAATGGCCTTCCCATGAAGTGTGAGAGGAAAGACACATACCATAAGCGAACTGTCAAAGGTTTCCTTCAAGATACAATAGTCCATGAAGGTTTTGATGTGCTCATTTAGGTATTCATGAGGAAAACCTTTAAATTAAGGAAGGTCATCAACCAAACACCAGAATCCTGAACCATATCCTGAGAAACCTAGAGTATTGTAAGGTATTACTGTTGGCCACCAAATATCTATCATGATTGTCTATAATAAAAGAACCAACTAAGGTAAATATCATGGATAACATAGTATTAATTCTCAAGGATGAATAATTTTGATTCTTTAGGATAAATAGGAAAAAATTAAAGAGATTATGGACGTAGGAAAAATAAATTGTCATTTTTTTAAAACACCTATAGGTCGTCGGTATTACAAATACCATAACGTCACTCCCATGGCGTCCACGTCATTTATATATAGCTTATCGTTGCTCAACCGACGTTACCATTTGTCGGTCTTTCGACGTCCATAACATCGCTCCCATGGCGTCCACATCGTTGATATATATCTTACCATCTCTCAACCGGCGTTACAATTCGTCGGTCTTCCCACATACATAATGTTGCTCCCATGGAATCCACGTCGTTGATATATAACTTACCATCTCTCAACTGAAGTTACCATCCGTCGGTCTTCTGATGTCCATAACGTCGCTCACATGGCATCCACGTAGTGGAGACCGATGAAATGGGACGTTAGAATTCTGATGTCTTTGGTTTTGTTGTAGCGACGACTATACGGGGCTTGGATAGTCAAATCCGAGATGACACGTGTCTGCATGAAACGTCGCAACAGAGACGATATCTATGGCGTTGAAAAATCGACGTCATGTGAAACGACGTTTGAGGGGGTCCATTGTTTGTTCCGACAATATAAAGTGGCAATGACATCAAACGCGTAGAATTTGACCCAAATGTACTAGTGTATTTTGATTACAACAATTTGTGTTTTGAAAATTTTGATAAGATAAATCATTATTTTCAACCATTGAAAAAGTTTTGAATCAGATATATTCTCTATTTGTTGTCCTTAGAGATTTTATTTTCTTTCGAGGCTCATATTGTAAAAATTGCTTCAGATACATTCATAAATATGGAAATTTCTTGTGAAGAGCTGTAATTGTTTTTTGTCACCTGAATATATTCTACGCCTTCGAATGATCTAAAATTATGAGTGAAGAAATGAGTTCGGTGTTTTCCTCCTCGAATTAATTAGACTTGGCAAAATCTGCAAAATCTTTGATAACTCATGCCCTTGATAAATCTTCTTTTCAAATCTCCCGTGACTGCGTTGGACTGCTCGTTTTGAAGACGGTGAATGCGTTCAGAAGGCTGCCACTGCGAGAAGACAGGGTCGGGTTAGCGGAGCTGCGGGCATCGGGGCGCCTATGCGTGAAACCAGAGCCTTTGCAATTTCCATCCTCCCGGGGATTCGAACCTATTCCAATTTCCAAAGCTGGGACCGTAATATTTATTGTTTTCGAATCTCTTGCCCGCGCTGTGATTGTCATACCCATCCGCTGGCCCGTGGGCGCCTAGATCTGCAGCTCTACCGGCATTACCGAAAGTGGAAGAAGCTGGCGCAACAACTGTACTCTGTATTCTGAATTTACAGTGCTTCAATTTGACACAAAACAAGATCGCGCCCTCCACAAAGAAAGTGATCGCGCGCGCTTAGAAAACGCGATCCTTGGACCGATCTGATCACCTCTGTGGAGAGTTCCAGGTACCCTTACCAAGTTCTTAATAGGTCGATGAAGCTTCAGTTTCCTCTCGCACATACATATACAAAGAAGGCCCAAAACCGTTGATCTATACCTGTGCGATCTCTCTTCTTCGCATTGGACGGATCTGGTATCAATAATCTAATTGGGCGGATCTGGTATTTAGATTAGTATTCGGATATGGTAAACTAATTTCAGCGTACCATCCATTCAGCATACCATCCATTCAGCGTACCCTGCATTCAAAGTCACTCCGGGAAATTTGGCCAACATCAAAGGAAATCACTGCGTAATCGGGTTGAACGTGCCTGTGGACTTCGACATCTCTGATCTCAACGCGTCAAATACAAAATCTCTTGGTTGTCCTCGCCTTGGTCGTCGTCATTGCTGCTATCCTTTCACTGGTTGATTGCTGGAAAAGACCGCGTGGAATGTTAGTGTTGCATGCTGTGAGAGGAGGCGCCTTTCAATAGTTGAACAGTGAGAATTGGTAGAATCTTGGTATCATTTTTGAGCGCCCTTCACAACACAAATTTCAGCGACCTGCACAAAAGAATATCTTCTCCAATCTGTTGTCGGTGAAACCCACGCGATAGCTTGGTAATTGATTCCATAGAAAAAAAAGTTATTATTATTTTTAAATGCTTTAAAAATACAATATTTTAGTGAAGGTTGGTGTGGGTAAATGCATAACATATATATTCTTTATACCATTAAGAATACTTTGGAAGTATTAAAGATTTTTGTATTTTTTTTTGAAGGGAGGACTTCACTAGTTCAAGGGGGGGGGCACATTCTTGATTTTTGTATAATAATATAATGGTAAAATGATTAAATTTCAAAAGTTTTGATTGTAATTTTTAAGTTAAGAGTTGAGAAGATTTGAGGGAAATATTCTCTCAAACTCCTTTTTCAACTAGATTTTTAAAGGGTCAAGATTAAGCTCTTAAAAGAGCTCTTTTTGTGTGGATTGTGTACTCTTCTTTTTGGTGTTTTATGTCTCTCTTTTTGGAGTTTTTTGGATTATTCACAGAATTATATAAGTTAGATGGACCTATGAATTAAAAATCTACATGTAGAAAACTTTGATCTATAATGAATTATGGCATGATATTTGTGATGGTGATACTGCTCCAACTAAGCCAACCGACGCTACTTATTTAGCTAAATGGCATTTGAAAGATGAAAAGTCACTTGCTTTGCTGCACTCTTCTGTAACTGAACACATGTTTGTTCATATTGAGAATTCCAAAGATGCATGGTCTGCTTGGAATATGTTCAAGAATATTTTTACTCCTGTTGCATCTCATAGAGTTGATATACAAATGATATTTCTTAAACAAAGATTGGATGATAATGGTGATGTATTAGAATACATTTCAAGAATTAAGAACATTCATCAGGAAATCATCAAAGGCGGTTTTCCTAAACTTGAAGATAGTTTTCTAGTCTCCATTGTGATAAATGACTTGCCTCAATATTATAAGCATTTTCTTGAGACTTTGAAAATAAATGATAAATTATCAAATGTGACTTTTGATTCACTTAGTGAATCACTGGCTCAACATAGTAAATCTTTTGGAAAACAAAAATAATTAGGAGAATATCTTCTTTTCACTAAATCTGAAAGTTCTAAAGGAAGAGGAAAATCCAATTTTGGAAATTTTCAGAATCAGTCTTCTAATTGAGGCCGTGGCAGAGGTCGCGGTCATGGTAGAGGTGAATTCATTTCAACTAAATTCAATGATTATTGTCGAGACAATGGAATACAGAGGCAAATAACAAATTCCTATACTCCACAATAGAATAGAGTTACTGAAAGGATGAACATAACTCTCATGGGCGTGGTGATATCTATGATGCATTTTAAAGGGTTGAGCACAAAATATTGGGCTGAAGCAGTCCATACTGCAGTTTATCTCATAAATCGATCACCTACATCAGATTTAGATGGACAAACACCTTATGAAGCTTGGTGCGGTTTTAAACCCAAGGTAAATAATCTTATGGTTTTTGGCTCAACATGTTATGCTTTAGTTCCTAAGGAAAAGATGACTAAATTAGAAAACCAAAGTATGAAGTGTACCTTCATTGGATACTTTGATTAAAAGAAAGGGTATAGGTTGCTCTCAGATGGAAAATTCATTGTCAGTAGAGATGTAACTTTTGATGAAACTAAAAGTAACAATTTAGATGAGATTAATCATCTCCTTAGTCGTTTAGAGAAGAAAAACACTAAGGATAAAGGTAAGAAGAACAAGTCAAAGCAAACATTTTGGTTTGAAAAAGACTTTGTTTCTCCAGAAGACATCTCTTTATCAAAAAGATCTTATGATTCATCTGATAATGAAACTACAAAAGACTCTTCTGATACTAAATCTTCTCCAACCTCAGATATTTCAGATGAAAAAAGAGCCTCATTTTTTGAAAATCCTCTTTTCAATAATAATGGTGATTCAGATCCACAATCCCCTCAACATAAGAAACCAAAGTGGGCCGAACAACTTCTCAAATATGTTCATTCAGATGAAATTAACAAAAAAAGAACCAGGGGATCTTCAAGAGCAGAAGCAAATCTTGCTCATGCTTCCACTAGACCTACTTCTTTTGCTGAAGCAACTGGACATAAAKAATGGCAGGAAGCAATGATTAATGAATATGATTCAGTACTTGCAAATGGGACTTGGAACTTAGTTGATTGTCCACATGATGTTAATCCCATTGTTTGTAAATGGGTTTATCGACTAAAGTACAAGCCCAATGGTAAAATTGACAAGTACAAAGCAAGACTTGTTGCTAAAGGTTTTTCTCAACATGAAGGAATTGATTATGAAGAAACTTTTGCACCCACATCTAAATGGAATACTATCAGAATGGTTATCAATTTGACTGCACATAATGGTTGGAAATTACATCAAATGGATGTCAAAAGTGCTTTCCTGAATGGTGATCTAAAGGAATACATTTTCATGACTCAACCACAAGGGCTTGAAGCTAAAGGACAAGGACTTAAAGTTTGCAAAATTTTGAAGGCTTTATATGGCTTGAAACAAGCTCCTCGAGCTTGGTATGCAAAAATGGATGAGTGCCTACGAAATGTGGGTTTTCATCGAAGTGAATCAGATGATACATTGTATTTTCGAATGCAAGATAAGCACATGGTGATACTTGTACTCTACGTTGATGACTTAATCATAACAGGAAATAATGAAGCTCATATCAAATAGGTTAATGAAGAACTTAAAGCAGAGTTCAAAATGACTAATTTAGGGACACTTCATTATTATCTTGGAGTTGAAGTATCTCAACATCTTAACCAAATATTCCTTAGTCAAACTAAGTATGCCATTGAATTGTTAAAGAAGTTTGGCATGGAAGATTGTAAACCTTCTCTTACCCCCATGGAGCATAAATTGAAACTTTCAAAATTTGAATGGGGGGAAATGGTAAATAATACAAAGTACATGAAATTGGTTGGAAGTCTCATTTATTTGAAAAATACTCAACAATATTTGTCATATTCAGTCAATATACTTTCAAGGTTTATGCAGGAACCAAGGGAAAGTCAATGGAACTCAGCAAAAAGGGTACTAAGATACATTCAAGGTACAAAAGATTTTGGTCTTCTCTACAAAAGGATTTTTTTTTTTACACTTGTTGGATATTTAGATGTTGATTTTGCAGGTGACATTGATGATAGAACACCCACTTCAGGTTATTTAATGAATATGGGTTCAACAACGGTATCTTGGAATTGCAAAAAATAGACAACAATTGCCAATTCTTCAGTAGAGGCAGAGTACATATCAGCTTGGGAAGCAGCATGTGAGATTGTATGGCTACGCAAAATTTTACAGGATCTTGGTGAAGCTCAGAAATCACCAACTACTTTATTGATCGATGATCAATCAACAATAAATATGGCAAAGAATCCATTATTTCATTCAAATACTAAACATGTCGACACCAAGTACCACTTCATCAGATCGCTCATAATCAAAGCCATTATCAAGCCTGAGTTATGTCCGTCTGAAGATCAAACTTAAGATATTTTTACCAAACCTCTTGGTAGAATAAAGTTCACTAAGTTCAGAGATGAACTTGGTATTTGTAAAAATGAACTTTCATATTAAAGGGGGGATTGTTAGCCTCATAATGCTAAAGTTCTATAGTCTAATTATTTTCTAGATTAAATGTTTTTAGAAAATTAGTTTATTCTAGTTTGTTAGGATAATGACACCTAAATTCTATGTAAAGGACACCTATCATACTCATGTGATTATGTGATTGGTTGTTCTCCTATATTTTAGTTTAGAGTTGAGCTATATAAACTAGCTCCTTCTTCAAGTGATGTTAAAGCAGATTATGAGTTCTCACTTCAGATTGTAATCATTGTTTTCTTATTAATAAAATTACATGTCTAAGGACACTTTGTCAACACCAATAACATTTAATATGAACAATATACATAAGAAATGAACAATAAACAACAACACATAAACATAGTACACCAATAATTTACGTGGAAACCCAATGTGGGAGAAAACCACATAATTCTTTTCTAATATTGTCAAAAGAAGTACATTCATAGGAAGCACCAACTTCATTTTTTTCCGGACACAACTGGAAGGAGGCTACAACCCTCTGGTTTCTCAGGCTCCAACCCGAAGGAAGCTAAAACTCCTTGATTCTCTGGCTCCAACCCCTATGTTCTCTAGGTACAAATGAAAGGTGGCTACAACCACCTATCCTTGCCCCATCCAACCGCCCTAAAATATAAGTGCCAAATAAATGATACTACCACTATCACTGTGAATCTATCCTTGTAAAACCTGTCACTGTAAAACCTGTACCAACAACCTATAAAAACCTGTGCCAATAACTTGTATCAACCTGTACCAATAATCTCCTCAACCAATAAGATATGATCACATAGATCGCATACCCACTGTCACAAGTGCATAGCGCAAACCATGTACAACTATGTCTCTCTAATCATGTGCCATACATAAACAAACAATTATAAACCAAGTGTAGTGAAACCTCACATCAACCAAGCATCAAACCCTTACTGTTATGCAACCTCAATATGTACTAATAACTTCAACAACACACCTCAACCAAAATCTCTCAAACATGTACCAAGAAATACAAGATATGCCTCAACAATATACCCAACAAAGTGTGCCAATGATAAACAAAAAATATACTAGCACTGTACCTCTGTAGATCTGTCTCATACAGTATGTACCATACAACCAATAGTTCCTCCAGGGAAAATACTCAATCTCCTATGGCCATATCCCACACAATCACCAATATCCAACTACAAAGAAGTATATAACATACCTTTTGATCTTGTCGATAGATCTGTTGTACCTGAACACTATCACACTTCATGTAGCCTCTCTTTAGCCTTTGCAATCTGAACCATCCCTCATCCTTCAGATCTAATAGGGACTTGCGTGATGAAGATGGCTGTCTCGCAGAGCCTCGTGTGACAAGCTATAGGAAAACTGCAGGGATGCCTCACGGGACGTTTACTATCCAACCCACAGGGATCAACCTAATCAGGGTTTTTCACGATCTTCCTGATTCCTTCTGCAAGTAAGAAACTTTGTCATCACTCTTCCTTCACTACCTCAGACTTGTGCAACTTCATATGTATCAATGAGTACCCACAATAAACCTTTCAATAGATAGATATTCAATGTGCTCAATAGGTGCTAATGGGAGTCTCTTTCTCTTTTATTTATACTCTCCAAGTTCCTTCCTTTAGGGGTCATCTTCCTATTGTTTTACCCAACTTCCCTCTTTTAGGGCTAACCCACTTTCTTGTTGCAACTAATTTATTTTTAATTATTTTCTTATTTCAACAACTTTACCCATGATTAACTCCTAGTTACAATCACTTTGAATAGTAAACTTATTGATGAATTTCTAGGAGCTTCTAGAATAATTGAATTCTTTAATGACCTTCTAGGGGCTTCTAGAATATTCATGAGGGTCCTCCAACTTCATTAAGCCATATCTACTCTACCGTGAGGAACCATGTGACATTCTACATATAACCATAAATGACATGAGTATTATCCATCTTTGATAGTCTTACTTACAAATTTACTGATCTTCATGTCTTTATTCCTCATACAAACTCGGGTTTCTTAACCACACTTCTGGGGATACCAAAATTCGCTACCATAATTTTATCAAGGGTTGACATCAATGAAAACTGACCCAATCTATCAACAATCTCCCCTTTGGCATTGATGGAAACACTCTGCACTCTGATGCAACAATGATGGCATAGAAATACTTTTTCTCATTCTCCCCCTGTGACCATCGCTCCTCCTATAATCATGACTCTGTTCCTTATCTTCATTTCCATCAATGCCTCTGATTACTCTCCCCCCCCCCTTTGACATCAATGGCAAAGGGTATCTTCCCTTTGGGGCTACTCCCCCTGTCTAAATTCTACTTTGGACTACTCCCCCTATCTGAACTATCCTTTGCACTGCTCCCCCTATTTGAACTGTACTTCTAATCACTGATGCGTCCTCATGTAAATCCATGACATATATGAAAAACATTCAAAATTCATTATGGGGTAGAAACTATTCCAAGTTTCTGTCGAAGATACTCGAAGTCTTCCCTTGGAAGCAGTTAGGTGAAGATATTTGCGATCTGTTATTTTTACACATACTCGACCCTGATGTTCTCTTCTACAACCCGTTCCCGTAGAAAGTGAAAATTGATTGGAATATGTTTCATCTTGGAGTGCATCACTATATTCTTTGAAATATCGATGACACTAGTGTTATAAAAAAGTATCAGAATGGGCTCATCATATTCAATATGTATATCCTTCAAGGTTTGTTTCATCCATAATACCTGGTTACAACATGTTGTTGCTGCAATATACTCTGCTTCTACTGTAGATAAGGATACTGAAGATTTTTATTGCTTAACCAGGATACTAGACACTCACCCAAGTAGAAATATTCTCCACTTGTACTTCGCATATCATCAATGCTACATGACCAATATGCATCAGTGTAGGAAAAAAGAGATAGATCATTCCCTTTTGGATATCATAATCAAAATTATTCTATACCTTTTAGATATCTAAATATCCTCTTCACTTCCATAACATGTGATTCCTTTGGTGTTGCTTGAAAACTTGCAACTTTTCCAACTTCCTGCATCACATTCGGTCTAGAAGATATCACATAGAGTAAATTTCCAATCATCGATCTGTATTGTCTCTGGTCCGCATCCTTTGAATCATCATCCTTAACTTGCAACTGGTCTTCATAGGAGTACTGAATGGTTTGAAATCTTCCATTCCAAACCTTTTTAGCATTTTTATGATATACTTAGTCTGAGAGATGAAGATACATGTGTTGTTATGACATATCTGTAGTCCCAAAAAGAAGGACAACTCTCCAAGAAATGACATCTCGAAATCATTTTGCATGTCTTTGGAAAATTTCTAACTCATCATGTCATCATCACTTCCAAAAATAATATCATCAACATAAACTTCAATTAATAGGATACTATCTTGATTTACCTTTATGTATAAATTGTTGTCTACATTTCCTTTCATGAACCCTTGCTGTTGTTAGTATTTTTCCAGTATTGAATACCATGCTTTGGGGGTTTGTTTGAGACCATAAAGGGCTTTCTTCAACATGAAAATACAATCTTCCTTCTCTGATAACTGAAATCCTTTAGGTTGCTTGATGTGGACTTCTTCCTCAAGATCTCTGTTTAGGAATGTTGATTTCACGTCCATTTGATACACTTTAATATTCTTGGAACAATCATAAGTTAAGATCAGTCTGATTGCTTCCATTTTGGAAACTGGGGAAAAGGTCTCTTCAAAGTCTATACCTTCAACCTGAGCATATCCTTTACACACCAACCTTTCTTTTTTTTCTGGTAACCTATCCTTCTGCATTCAATTTTTTTTCGAAGACCCACTTTGTGCTGATTACATTATTTTTTTTCGGCCTTGGACCTAGTTACCAAGTGTCATTATTTTCTATTTTATCTAACTCTTCATCCATATCCTTGATCAATAATTCATCCTTGTTGGATTCTTCAAAATTGCTTAGCTAAAATGTGTGTTGGATTGTTATATTCTTTGCAGTGAAATTCTAGTCGAGGTGGATCGACAATAGGTCAAGAGTCAAGGTAGATCGAAAACAAGTTGAAGTTCAAGGTTAGTCGATTGGGTAAATTCGAAGTCGAAGGTCAAGGCAGTTCAACACGGTAAAGGAATCGACAACAAGTCGAAGAGGTTAGCCAAAAAGAGGTTGATAGGCAGGAATATGGCAACCCATTGAAGAAAAAATGAAGGCCAACTGGCAGTTGACTGGTAATATGACTTGGATTCGACTGTAACAAAATCCCAAGATTCGTGGGATTTGTATCCCATGATCTGCATGGATCTGTAACCATTTTTGGGTGCTAAGTCTTTAGGTATTTTCCTGTTGTAAATCCTATAAAGAGGATTGTTGTAAGGACGTAAAGGCTAATGATCAATGAATCGTAGGATAGTCGTCTTTAGAGAAATATTTAGTTGTAGGTTGTTGGTCATGTAGATGTAAGTTGGATTGGCTACAAGGTTGTTCTTGCACATGAAAGAGGGTACGGTGTTGATTATGTCTTAGGTGTGGACCAAGATTAGACATGTAACCTTTTATTCAGATTGAATAAGACAACAAGAGAGCAAAACACTCAAGGAATGTTGGTTTTTCCAGTTTGGGTTTCCAGGGTAAAATATATGTGTACTGTGTGATTGCTTTGTCATTTACATTCTTGATTAAAGTCTTCTTCTCTTCTGCTAGTTTTAGTGTGGAAGTGTATCTCATTTCCTGACAAGTGGTATCAAAGCTTTGTTATGATTTGATGTGTGTATCAGATATTGATTTACCATTCTTGAATCTAAGAGCTAAGACCCTAGGTATAGTAAGAGTTTTAAGTCATAAATTGTGTTAAAGATCATGGTAAAGAATGGAGAGCAGTTCAAGAATAGAGATAGAAAAATTCAATGGCCATAATTTTGAGCTTTGGAAGCTTAAAATGGAATATATTTTTGTAAATCAAGAAAAATGGACAATGGTTTGTCCATGTACCTAGCCGATAGGTATGTCGATGCAATAATGGGAGAAATTCGAAAGAAGATCAAGAAGCATGATTAGGATTTGTCTTGCAGATTCAATATTGCTAAATGTCTCAGGTGAAGATTCGGCCAAGAAACCGTGGGGCAAGATGGGAAGCTTATACCAGTCAAAATATATGGTAAATAAGTTGTTCCTCAGAAATAAATTGTACCTTTTGAGAATGAGAGATGGTAGTTCGGTGACTGAGCCTTTTAATGCGTTTAATACCATTTTAATCCAATTATCGTCTGTGGATATTAAAATCATTGAGGAGGAGAAGTTTATTAGCCTATTATTTTATTTTATAGACTCCTGGGATAACTTAGTCATGGCTATAGGGAGTAATACAACCATGCTAGTGCTAGAAGACATGGTTGCTTCTATTTTTTCAGAAGAAATGAGAAGAAATAACATGGAAGGATCGACCAAATATACTTTAGTGGTGAGAGGTTGACTGGCTGAAAGAGATAAAGGAAAATTTTCCGGTAGAAAGTCTAAGTGGAAAGGTAGATCTAAATCCCCGGTTCGGTCGACACGAAGATATTGGAAATGTGGTAAATTTGGGATTTACAAAAAAGATTGTAAGTCGAGGGCGATGGAAGTAAGTATGAGATTCGATGAGAAGCAATAAACTAAGAGAAAGACAACCCTAGATAAAGGAGGTGATGTGTACCTGGAATCGATCAATACACAATCAGATCAAGGTGTTTGGTTGATCAACTCAGGCGCATCCTATCATATGACATGACATAGAGAATGGTTCTGCGAGTATGAACGGTATGATGGATGCGATGTTTTCTTGGGGAATGACTCGACAACCAAAATTGTCAGACGAGGAAGAGTTTGAATGATACTAAAGGATGGGATGAAATAACCCTTCTAGGTATGCTACACATTATGGGTTTGGCAAGAAACCTGATATCTATCAGTAAGATGAGTGATGCTGGAGTGCACACTCTATTTCAGAAGGATTCATGCAATATGGTCAGAGGTGTGATGGTATTAATGAAAGGAGTTCGGATTGGAACCCTATACAAGTTGTTAGGGAATGTTGACTTGACTAGATGAAACAATATCATTTCTCCTGAAGCTGACACGACTAGATGAAACAATATCATTTCTCCTGAAGCTGACTCGACTTCAACTCAACTTGACCCAACTCGGGCTGAGTCAATACAAACTGACTCAACAAGACATGATAAAATCAACCCGACCCTGTTGTGGCACAAGAGGATGCGACACATTGGAGAAAAATGACTTCGATCCATGCACGAAAAAGGTATGGTCGAAGGTTTTCCTGAATGTGGTTTAGGAGTCGACTTCTATGAACATTGAATATATGGAAAACAAATTCGGGTGAGGTTTCCATTTGGAGCGACAAGGGAAAATGGGATTCTAGAATTGGTGCATAGTGATGTGTTTGGACCGGTTTCAATGCCTTCACTTGGTGGACCCCTATATTATGTCTCCTTCATAGACGATTTTTCCAGGAAGACATGGATATATTTCTTAAGGAAGAAATCATAGGTTTTTGATAAATTTAAAGAGTTTAAAGCTCTTGTAGAAAACTAGAAAGATAAGAAGGTTAAGGTGCATGAGAACTGACAACGATGGTGAATTATGTGGAAAATAATTTGATTAGTTCTATAAGTAGTGTGGCATAACACACAAAAATACCACACCATATACCCCACAACAAAATGGAGTTGTTGAGAGAATGAACATAACATTAATGGATAAGGTAAGGAGCATGCTCAGTGGTGCTGGGATCACACAAGAATTCTAGGCGGAGACAGTCGACACTGCAAGATATCTGGTGAATATGTCTCCTTCATTGGCACTAGTCAACACAAATCGACATGAGGTATGTTCAGGTAAGAAGCCTTTGGTTTCACATCTGAAAGTATTTAGCTGTGATGCATTTGTGCATATTCCCAAGGAAACGAGAAGCAAGCTGGACAAGAAGGCATTAAAATGTGTTTTTATTGGAAATAAAGAAGGAATGAAAGGATATAAGCTCTGGGATCCTGCATCAAGGAGAACAATGTACCGTCGAGATGTGGTCTTCAAAGAAGTCAAAAGTAAGTATGAGCTTGAGGAAATTATTCAGGCCTAGAATAATCCTAAGATGGTGTGGTTTGAACTGAGGAAGGAGGAAGATGATTTAGATGAGTCGATTGAATCAGAGGAAGAGGTGGAACAACAAACTCTAGTGGTAAGGAGGTCAAAAACAATAATAAAACCAACAAAAAGGTACATTCCTCTCAACTTCCATTTCGCATTCATGTTAACTGTCATCGATGATGAGCCCAAGTTGGTCAGTGAGGCAGTCGACTTGGTAGAGGGTAAACTCTGGAAGGACGCCATCGTTGAAGAGACAAAATCCTTGCACACGAATGAGACATGGGATTTAGTCAAGTTACCTAGTGGAAGAAAGCTTGTCAGTAGAAAATGGGTATTCAAGAAGAAAATGAATGCTGCAGGTCAAGTCGAGAAGTTCAAAGCTTGATTGGTAGTGAAAGGTTATTCGCAAGTCGAGGGAGTCGACTTCGGTGAGATTTTCTCCCCTGTTGCAAAATTAACTTCCATTAGAGTACTAATGTCTCTAGCTGCAAAATTCAATTTGGAAATAGAAAAGATGGATGTGAAGGAATCGTTCCTACATGGGGACTTGGAGGAAGAAATCTACATGAAACAACCCGAGGGATTTGTAGTAAAGGGAAAGCAAGAGTTGGTGTGCAAAATGAAAATATCCCTTTATGGTCTAAAGCAATCACCAAGGATGTGGTACCAAAAGTTCGACACATACATCCTTAGTTTGGGATTTGTGAGAAGCAAAGTTGATCACTGCATATATTCCAAGGAATAAGGTGGGCGTTTCATATATGTAGCTTTGTATTTCAATGACATGTTGCTGATTGGAAACAACATGGACACACCAAAGGATGTGAAGAATAAGATATTATCCAAGTTCGACATAAATGATCTCAATGCAACTAAATTCATTTTGGGAATGGATATTAAGAGATATAGAGCCTCTAGAAATCTCTGGTTGAATAAAAAAAAGTATATTGAAACAATTCTGAAACGGTTCAACATGGAGGATTTCAAACTAGTGGACGTGCCAATTCCTGTGGGAGCAAGTCTAACTACTGAACATTGTCCAAAAACACATGAATAAATAGAGGACATGGCATGTTTTCCCTATGCAAGTGTTGTTGGTAGTCTAATGTATGCGTTGGTATGCACTCGACCGAACATTTCCCATGCAGTGGGAGTGTTGAGCAGGTACAAGTCGACACTTGGAAAGGAGTACTGGACAACTATCCAGAGAGTATTCAAGTATTTGTGTGGCACGAAAAACTATGCTATATGCTACCAAGGAAAACCTGGAGGTGACAATGGTAAATTAAATGCACATGTCTTTGTCGACGTCAACTGGGCTGAAGATCTGGATCAACAGAGGTTGACTAATGGATATGTCTTCAATATGTTTGGTGGAGCAATAAGTTGGATGAGTAAGCGTCAGACGATCATAGCCTTGTCAACAACAAAATTTGAATACATGGAATCCACTCATGGAATCAAAGAAGAAGTATGGATGTAAAGGCCGTGTTCATGAATAAATTTTGAGTAGATACCTATGAAGGTAAGTTGCGACAATCAAAGTGCAATATTTCTGGAAAAGAACCATGCTTATCATTCAAAGACTAAGCACATTGATGTATAATACCATTTTGTAAGAGATATGTTGGAAAATAACAAGGTGATACTGGAGAAAGTAGACACGTTGGAAACCATAGCAGACTCATTGACCAAGTTTGTGAGTGTTGTTAAGTTCTCTTGGTGTAGAGAGGCAATAGGCATTGCTGCCCTGGGTCTGTGAATGAAAGTTTAGGAATATTCTAGTTTCAACAAAGAAGACAACACGTGGGAGAATGTTGGGTTGTTATATTATTTGCACTGAAAGTCTAATCGAGGTGTATCTACTGATGGTCAAAGTCAAGGTGGATCGAAAGTAGGTCGAGAGTCAAGGTAGATTGAAAACAAGTCAAAGGTCAAGGTTAGTCGACCAACTAAAGTCAAAGTCGAAGGTCGAGGCGGTTCGACATAGTAAAGGAATTTACAACAAGTCGAAGAGGTCAACCAACAAGAGGTAAACAAGTGGGCATATGGTAACCAATTGAAGACTGAATGAAGGCCAACTGGTAATACGACTTGGAGTCAACTGTAACAAAATCATGAGATTCACGGGATTTGTAGCCAATGATCTGCATGGATCTGTAACCATTTTTGGGTGCTAAGTCTTTAGGGATTTTCTTATTGTAAAGCCTATAAAGAGGCATGTTGTAAGGCCATAAAGGCTAATAACCAATGAATCTTAGGATAGCTAGTCTTTAGAGAAATCTTTAGATGTAGGTTGTTGGTCATGCAGATGTAAGTTAGATTGGCTATATGGTTGTTCTTGCATAGGAAAGAGGGTATGATGTATATTGTGTCTTAGGTGTGGACCAAGGTTATACATGTAACCTTTTATTCAGATTGAATAAGACAATAAGAGAGTAGAACACTCAAGGAATGCTGGTTTTCCCGATTTGGGTTTCTAGGGTAAAATATCTGTGTGTTGTGTAATTGCTTTGTCATTTACATTCTTGATTAAAGTATTCTTCTCTTATTATAGGTTTAGTGTGGAAGTGGATCTCATTTCCTGACAATGTGGATAACAATTCTAGATGATGTTGTTCTGGTGAATGTATTCTTCTTCTAGTTTCAACTCCTGCATCTTTATTTCTAATGATTTGTTCTGATGGATGATTCATCCGCACTCGTCTTCTAGGTGTATTTAGAGGTACTTGAATATCTTGTTGCTCTTTCTTTTCTTCCGACTTATCTTCCTCTTCATCTTCATCTTCTGCTTCTTCTTCTTTTAAATCTTCTTTGGGTTTCTGTTACACTGAATCTTTTCTTTCTTCTTTTATTTTTCGTCCATATGTCTCATTGATTGTCACATTGATGCTTTCAACTATTCTATTGAGTCTTATATTGAAGCATTTGTATGTTTTTCTTTTGCTTGAGTACCCAACCAGTATTCCTTTATCAACTCAAGAATCAATTTTTCCAATCCTGCCATCTTCCCTTTTGATGTAGCATTTTATTAGAAATACTCTGAAGTGCTTCATATTTGTTGGTATTCTTTTCCATGACTCATATGGAGTCTTATCATTGTTATTTCCAAGTGTTCCTCAGTTCTATATGTGAACTGTTGTATGCACTGCTTGTACCCAAAAGACATCGGTCAACTTGGAATCCATTAACATGGTTCTAGCCATTTTCTGTATTTCTCTATTCTTCCTTTTGACCACTTCATTTTGCTGAGGTGTCCTGGATACTGAGAATTTCCTCTTTATCCCATGCTTGCTGCAGAATTCCATGAACTCTTTTGATGTAAAATCTCCTCCATTGTCTGATCTCAAACACTTTATTTTCAACTCTGTCTTAGTTTAAACCATCTCTTTGTATGTATTGAAGTTCTCGAATGCCTATGACTTATTCTTTAGAAGGAAAACTGCAGTCATTCTTGTGTAGTCATCAACCAGTAACATGAAGTAATGTTCACCTTTCAATCCCTTTTTTCTTATTGTTCCGAGTAGATCGATATGTACAATCTCTATTGGCTTTGTTGTGGAGTATTCCTTTGACTTGAACTTTGTCATGGTCTGTTTTCCTTGTAGACAATGCTTGCATAGAATGTTTGTTGGCTTTGAGATATCGAGAATTTATCTCATTGCTTCCCTTTTTCTAACCTTGAAAAGATTATCAAAATTTATGTGACCCATTCTTTTGTGCTAGAGCCAACTTTCATCTTCCTTTCCTAAACAACATTTTTCTTTTCAAATTTCATTTAATACATATATGTTGCTTGGAGTTCTTACAATTGTAGCTACCAATTTGTCTGAACCTGCTTTTCTTATTTCACATTTCTAAAAATCAAATGTTGGACAGTTGGTTTTCATTGTTGTCAACCCTTGGAGAGTGATCTTGGAGATTGATGTCAACCCTTGAATAATTTTGGTAGCCTCGACGATGTATTTTTGGTACTTGAAGTTGAATGAAGAATATGGATAGAAAGGATAGTGTGAATGAAGGCAAGATCCTCATAGATGGATAGTACTCTTCGTGTCATTTTCGATGATATGAAAAATTCCATGTGGTTTCTTACGATTAGGGAGATATGGCCTTGTAAAGTTGGAATCCCTGAAGAGTGGACAAGAAGCCCCTAGTTTTTTATAAGTCTTGGTCAAAGGGGTAAAGTTGTTTTAACAAGAAAACCCTAGAAGCCCTAATTTAAGGAGATGAGTTACCTAGCACAAGTATATAAGAACATCAAGGATTCATTCACAAACACACTCACACACTCATTCATTGATTATATATTTTTTGGACTAGTGATATTTTTCTAAGGTTGTGACGACATATTTATGAGGTAGCAAAGGAAGGTCAAAGGAGAAAGTCTCGGGGTTGCAGCAAACCCTAGTTTCTAAGGTATCTGTGGGTTGCAGGTCATCATGACACAGATGTACATGGGTTGCAGTGAGGGAAAGTGCAGATATATGCAGGCTATAGAAGAGAAGGTCACGTATCTATGAAAATCTAATGAAGGTTTTAACAGATGTTGGTACCAGGTCCCTAAGGTTTGAAGGAAGTCTACAAGTCAACATATCAGAGTTTCATGTCAGCTACAAAGGTATTGGTATGGTTATATACTTGTTTTGATGGTTACTTCTTGTCGTGATATGGTGTATGCTTGAGGGATACTTGGTATGGTATTTGGATATGGTATATCTTGGTAGCTTGGCTAGGTGAGGAGCACTCTTATATCTGGTTCAACACATGACATATAGTTTGTATCTTTGAGTAGAATGTACATGGTTGAGGCATATTCATGTTGTATGGTGGAATATGCATGAGGGACATGCATTAGTTCTTTTGAGATACTTCATTGATGATATGGTTCAAATCTGCATATGGTTGATGGTATGGTATATGGTACATGTTACACATGGTTGATGCTCTAGTTCACGATTCACTATTCTTTATTGATGTATATTTGGTTCATGATTGATGCATGAGATAGTGTGTATGTTGGTATACAGTTGATGCATGGTATGGTATATGTGTTAGTTGGTTGATGAGAGGATACATGTTGATGAGACAGTGACAATGATAGAGACAAAGTGACAATGATAGTGGTAGTTGGTATACACTTATTTACAGGGAGGTTGTAAGGGATAAGGATAGGTGTTTGTAGCAGCTTTGGTTGGAGTCGGAGAACTCAGGGGGTTGTAGATTCCTTTTGGTTGAAGCCAGAGAATTCTGGGAGTTGGAGCTTCCTTCAGGTTGGAGCCTCCTTCCAGTTGTAGCTAGAGAATCATAATTTGGTGCCTTCTAATGAATCTATTCTTTTGAAATATAATAAAAGAATTATGTGGTTTTCTCCCGTTTGGGTTTCCACGTAAATTTTGGTGTACTATGTATCTGTTGTGATGTGATGTTGTTTATGATTATATCGCTGATGATATATTGAATGATAATATTAAACTATTGAATATTGTTGAAGAATAAACCGTGGTTAAAAGTACTATTATTGATCATTACTGATTCACCCCCCTCTTAGTAATCCAACAATTGAAATCAGAGCAGGTACTTTAAGAATTAGTCTAACAACTGGAAGGAGATCACGGATCATGTTGGGATTGGGGTACCACAGTTTGATGGTGAGAACTATGCAGTATGGAGAAAAAGAATGAAAAATTATATTCAAGCACAAGGATTCGATGTTTGGCGATCAATAGTGGATGGATACAAAGCACCTGCCACTCCTCCGACAGGTAGAGATGAAAATAAGATCGAAGAAAATGATTAAAGGGCTATAAATGCTACTGATAATGGTGTGAATCAAGTGATACATACCAATATTATGCACTATGATTCCGCAAAATAAATGCGGGATAAATTGAATATTATTTACAAAGGAGATACAAAAGTTAAGGAAGCCAAACTTCAGATTTTCAGAGCCAAGTTTGAACAATTGAAGATGAATGAAAATGAAAACATAGTAGCCTACTTTCTATGAGTTGACGAAATAGTAAACAATATCAAAGGATTGGGAGACGAGTTAAAGGAACAAGTCATTGTGAAAAATTCATTAAGATCTCTACCAATGAGGTTTGATTCAAAAAATTCAGCTCTAGAAGAAAGAGAAGACCTAGATACAATAATCATGGATGAGTTGCATGGGATACTCATAGATTATGAGATGAGGACAGAGAAGTACAATCCAATTATGAAGGAAGAAACATTCAAGGCATACAAGAAGACAAATAATAAAGATAAACAAAAAGACAAATTTAGATTGTAGCTGCAACGATGATTAAGAGGAAGATGAAGAAGTGGCTAACTTCGTCAGAAGGTTGAAAACGAGAATCGAAAAATTCAAAGATAAGATTCCATTGATTTGTTTTAACTGTGATGGTGTTGGTCATTTTGCTAATAAATGTCCTTATAAGAAAAATAAAAGAAATGAAGAAGAAGATGACCCTAAAAATAAAAAGTAAATTCAAAAGGGTAGAAGAAATAAAAAGAAGTTTTTCAAGAAAATCCTTTGCACCAAGGAACACAGTTCCTCATCAGACGAAGATGAAGCCAACAAAAATTATACAAAAAGGTTACTATTCATGGAAATAGAAGAGTCCAATGAAGAAGGGTCCAAATAATAATATGAAGAGGAAGAATTCGATTACATAGAAGAATTGTTGAGTGCCATAGAAGTTATTAAAAGAGAAAAGAAGAAAAACAAGTCACTCAAGGCAAAACTAATGAAGAAATAAGAGTCTCAGAACTCCAAATAAGTTGAGAAGACAATCAAAAAGCTAAAAATCCAGGAAAAAGAAGACAATAGGATTAAAGAATCACTCAGAAGAAAGTTATATGAAAAGGACATGATCATTGAAAATTTAGAAGCAGAGATAGTCATTCTAAGAAAAGATCTTCAGAAGAAGGACATGCAACAAAACAACACAGGGATATTGGAAAATATCATTAATAGTCAAAGACCTTACTATGACAAATCTGGATTAGGATACAATCAAACACAAACAGAGAAAGGTTCAAGCTCCAAAACGACAGAGAAAGAAGAAGAACCAAGAAACTATGCAGAAGCTGTTAGAGGTCCCTTGAAAGAAGAAGACATGAAAATTCAAGAGGAAGATTACATAGACATTGCACCACCTATAAGATTCAGAAATCAGTATCAACAACAACCAACTATAGAAATACCTCAAGAAGAAGAAGGATTCATAAGATCAACACCATTAAGAATATCTTCTACTCCTAGGTATCGAACTATTTTTATTGGTTCATGTTATTCATGTTATAATTTTGGGCACAAAGCTATGACTTGTAGAACCAATACGAAGAAAAAAAGCAACGATGAGGGATATACAAGAAATAGTTATCTTAGAATAACTCATGAAACACATAGTATAAGCTACAAAAAATTTGGATGATTAAGTGATGAGGTAGAATGCTACAAGTGCAACAACTTTGGATATATATCTAGAGATTGCAGACTCACTGCTCCTCCAAGGGAACCAAAGAATAATATCAACAGTCATAAGCAGGAACCACAAAGGATATGGATAAGAAAGTAGGATCAATTCAAAACTGAAGAATGCAATCTTTCTCTATAGGCTCAACACAAGAAACGTGGATGCTCAAAGCATATGACAAGTGATAAAGACAAGTTTTTGACATTGAAAAAGGAAAGAAATGGATCGATTTCATTTGGGAATGACAACTCAGCCAGGATAATTGGAAAGGGCACAATCAAGCTTAGAATTAAGGATGCCATGACAGAAAATGTTTTACTGGTTGAATATATGAAACACAATCTGCTAAGTGTAATTCAAATGTGCGATCAAGTACATAAGCTTGTGTTTGATTCAAAGAAGTGTGAGATAAGGAAAGTAGAATCAGTCAAGTTGATGGATACAACTGTAAGAACCCCTAACAACATATATGTTCTAAATAAAATAGGAAAGGAAAGATGTTACTTAGGAAAGGATGATGAAAGTTGGCTCTGGCACAAAAGAATGGGTCACATAAATTTTTGATAATCTTTTCAAAGTAAGAAAAAGGGAAGCAGTAAGAGAGATGTCTGATATCTCAAAGCCAAAAAAAATTATATGCAAGAATTATCTATAGGGAAAACATACCAAGACAAATTTCAAGTCAAATTAATACTCCACAACAAAACCATTAGATATTGTACATACTGATCTAGTTGGACCAACAAGAACAAAAGGATTGAAAGGTAAACATTACTTCATGCTACTGGTTGATGACTACACAAGAATGATTGCAATTTTCTTTCTAAACAAGAAGTTGGATGCATTTGAAAGATTCAAGACATATAAAGAGATGGTTGAAACTGAGACATAGTTGAAAATCAAGTGTTTGAGATCATAAAATGGAGGAGAATTTAGATAAAAGGAATTCATGAAATTCTGAAGTGAGCATGGGACAAAGAGGCAATTCCTAGTAGCCAAGACACCTCAACAAAATGGAGTTTTTCAAAGGAAGAACAAAACAATACATGAATTATCTAGAACCATGTTAATGGATTCCAAGTTGACATATATCTTTTGGGTGCAAGTAGTGTTAGAAAAAACAGGACCACAGAGCAATAAAATAAAACAAATGCGGAAACAAAACACAGAAGATACACAATACAAAAGAGACACAGATTTACGTGGTTCGCCCAGTGTGGGCTATGTCCACCAGAGAAATTTCCAGGTCCTTCCTTTATTATTATCCAACAAATGAAGGGATACAACCTACAACAAAACTCGCTGTAACTTCCTCTTCTTTCTCTCACAGTCTCCTCTCT
>JZKD02S1098796.1:121107-133857 GCA_000966675.3 Picea glauca | reverse complement strand
GGACATGGAAATTGGTGCATGTATTCACTGATTTGTGTATGATAGTGTGAGATGATTGTATTGTACTGAGAGCTCTTGGATTAGAGTTTTGTATGAGATTGTTTCATGATTCATGGTATACATAATATATGATAGTGGGGTTTTTAGCTTTACGCTTTCCTGGTAAAATTTTTGTGTTGTGTGTTATTGATATTTCACTTTGTGCATTGTGGTTGTGATCATGGTTTAATTTCTTCTGCAATAATAATAGTAGAAGCGATTCTGTATTTAACAAGTGGTGGAAATTGTTAGATCAGGAGAATCGCAGGAATACTAGTTTGGGTATCGAAATTTCTACAAATCCTTGGAGAGTGATCTTAGATATTTATGTCAACCCTTGAACAATTCTGGTAGCCTCAACAGTGTAGTTTTGGTACCCGAAGTTGAATGAAGAATATGGATAGAAAGGACAGTGTGAAGGCGATACCTTCATAGATGGATAGTACTTGTCATTTCATTTTTAGTGATATGCAAAAGGCCACATGGTTTCTTAATGTTATGGAGATATGGAATTATAAAGTTGGAAGCCCTGAAGAGTGGACAAAAATCCCCTAGTTTTTTATAAGTCTTGGTCAAATAGGTAAATTTGTTGTAACAAGAAAACCCTAGAAGCCCTAATTTAAGGAGAGGAGTTACCTAGCACAAGTATATAAGCACATCAAGGAGTCATTCACAAACACACTCTCACACTCATTCATTGATTATCTATTTTGTGAACTAGTGATATTTTGCTAAGGTTGTGATGACATATTTATGAGGTAGCAAAGGAAGGTAGAAGGAGAAATTGTCAGAGTTGCAACAAACCCTAGTTTTTTAGGTATTCACAGGTTGGAGGTCATCGGGGTGCATATGTACGCAGGCTACAGTGAAGGAAAGTGTGGATATTCACAGGCTATAGAAGAGAAGGTCACATATCTGTGAAAAGCTAATGAAGGCTTGAGTAGATGTTGGTACCATGTCCATAAAGTTTTGAAGGAAGTCTACAGACCAACTGTTAGAAACAACACGATTGCGGAGCAATAAAATAAAACAAATGCAGAATTAAAACACAAAATATACACAATACAATAGAGACACAACTATACGTGGTTCACCCAGTGTGGGCTACATAAACCATAGAAATTGTCAGGTCCCTCCTTTATTATTATCCAACAAATGAAGGGATACAACCTACAACAAACCCACTATAAGTTCCTCTTCTTTTTCTCACAATCTCCTTACTCATAATACAATATTCACAATAATACATAGCCACAATACATTTCCCTCATAAAATAGGGTTTCCTTCTAGGGGAAAAAACCCTAACATAACTTCTATCGTCAGATTTGCGACCTTATAATGAACTGTACATATTTACTATGAAATTACAATATACATTTACAAGGCAATTTTTCCTTTAGAGGCTTCACCCCTGAACCCCTGCCGGGGGCCCGCTTACCCCCGAACCCCACAGGGGGGGGTAATCGCCCCCTACACTCTCCCATGTGGAGGAGTGTACATTCTTCCAAGGTGTAAAGTATTCATGGGGAATAAAAACGACTAAAAACAAAGACCTCTGAATCAGGAAGATAATCAGGTTCTATAACAAACATCAACATCTAAAAGTTTCAGGTCAACTACAAAGGTATTAGTATGGTTATATAATTGTTTTGATGGTTACTTCTTGTCATGATATGGTGTATTCTTGAGGCATACTTGGTATGGTTGGTATGGTATTTGGATATGGTATATCTTGGTAACTTAGCTGAGTGAGGATCACTCTTATATTTGGTTCAACATATGACATATAGTTTGTATCTTTGAGTTGAATGTACATGGTTGAGGAATATTCATGTTGTATGGTGGCATATGCACGAGGGACATGCATTGGTTCTTTTGAGATAATTCATTGATAATATGGTTCATATCTGCATATGGTTGATGGTATGGTATATGGTACAAGTTACACTTGGTGGATACTCTAGTGCATGATTCATTATTCTTTATTGATGTATCTTTGGTTCATGATTGATGCATGAGATAATGTGTATGTTGGTATAAAATTGATGCATGTTATGGTATATGTGTTAGTTGGTTGATGAGAAGATACATGTTTATGAGACAATGACAGTGATAGAGACATAGTGATGTCGACAATGGCAGAGTTTTGTGATAGTGACAATTGGTCTACACTTATTTTACAGTGCGGTTGGATGGGGAAAGGATAGGTGGTTGTAGCCACCTTTCGGTTTGAGCCGAAGAACTTAAGGGGTTGCAGCCTCTTTCTAGTTGGAGCTAGAGAATTCAGGGATTTGGAGCTTCCTTCAGGTTGGAGCCTGAGAACAGGGGGTTGGAGCCTCCTTCCAGTTGTAGTTGGAGAATTAGAAGTTGTTGATTCCAATGAATGCATTCTTTTGATATATAAGAAAAGAATTCTGTGGTTTTCTCTCATTTGGTTTCCACGTAAATTCTGGTGTACTATATATCTACTACAATGTGATGTTTTTTATTGTTATACTGTTGATGATATATTGAATGCTAATAATAAAATGTTGAATATCCTTGAAGAATAAAATGTGGTTAAAAGTACTATTATTGCTCATTACTGATTCACCCCCCTCTCACTAATCCAACATCAAACACAAGTATGTGTCCTTGGTCACACATTTGAGTTACACTTAGTAGATTGTATTTCATGTCTTCGACTAGTAGAACATTCTCTGCTTTGGCATCCTTGGTTCCAAGCTTACTTGTCCCTTTTCCTATAATTCTAGATGAGTTGTCATTACCAAATGAAACTGATCCATCTCTTTCCTTCTTCAATGTTAGAAAATTGTCCATATCACCTGTCATATGATTTGATCATCCACTATCAACATACCATCCACATTTCTTATGTTTAGCTTGTAGAGAAAGAATTAATTCTTCAACGTTGAATTGATCTTTCTTCCTTATCCATATCCTTTGTGGTTCATGTCTGTGACTATTGACATTCTGTTGTGATTCTCTAGGAGGAACAATCAATCTACAATCTTTGGCCATGTGTCCAAAGTTGTTACACTTGTAGAATTCTATTTCAGTGTTCAAAGATTCAAATATGTTGTAGCTTCTTCTCTGTGCTTCATGATATCTTCTTGAATAACCATTTCTTGTGTATCCTTCATAGTTATTCTCCTTCTTGTTATTGGCTCTAAAATTCACAACTTTATGTCCAAAATTATTACATGAATAGAATAAACCAAGAAAAATAGTTTGATACCTAGGGGTGGAAGATATTTTGAATGAGGTTGCTCTTTTGAATCCTTCTTCTTCTCAGGGTCTCTCCATAGCTGTCTACTATTGATTTTGAAATCTAAACCTTTTGGATGGTGCAATATCTTTGTAATCCTCTTCTTGGTTCCTATTTCCTTGTTATTTCTTAAAACATCCTCTGACTGTTTTTTCATAGCTTCTTTGTTCTATTGTCTTGGATCTTGAGCCTTTCTCTATCTGGTTATATCCTAATTTGGATTTGTCATGGCATGGACTTTGACTGCTAATGATCTCATCCAATACTTTGGTGTTGTTTTGCTACATGTCCTTCTTATGAAGATCTTTTCTTAGAGTGACTATTTCTGCTTCCAAGCCTTCGATCATCTTTTCCTTTTCATCTAGCTGAACTATGAGTGCCTTTTTGATTCTTTTGTCTTCTTCTACTTAGAATTTTCACCTTGCGATTATTTGATCGACTTCCTTGGAATTGGAATTCTGAGATCCTTCTTTCTCTTTTAGTTCTGCCTTGAGTGACTTGATTTTCTTTCTTTCAATCCTTATCTCTTCTAGTGCACTTATTAATTTTGATCTGAGATCAACTTCTCCTTCTTCCTTAGAATCTTCTTTAGAATATTCTACTCTCATGAAGAGTAATCTTTCTATATCACTGTCACTCTCTTCATCCTCATATGATGATGAACTATCTTCCTTGGTGTAGAGACTTTTCTTGATTTTTTTTTCTTTTATTCTTTTGATTATTCTTTTGATTTTTATGATCTTCTTCTTCATCAATTTCCTTATTATTATGATGAAATTTAGAAACAAAATGACCAATACCGCCACAATTAAAACATTTAAGTGGAATCATGCCGTTATATTTGTTGGTTCCTATTTTAAACTTTCTGACGAAGTTTTCGATTTCTTCATCATCTTTTGAATCATCGCTACAACTACAATCTGACTTTGGATTTTGCTTGCTCTTTTTCTTTGTCTTCTTAGATGCTTTGAATGTTGCTTCCTTTGTAACTGGGTTCTCCTGTTCTGTTCTCATTTCATAGGCGGTGAGTATCCCATGTAGCGCATCCATGCTCAAGGTGTCTAGATCTGTTCTTTCTTCCAGTGTTGAAATCTTTGGATCAAATCTCATAGGTAGAGACCTTAGTACCTTTTGAACAATGATTGGTTCCTTAATTTCTTCTCCTAGACCTTTAATAATATTCACTACTTCATCAAATTGAAAAAAGTAGGCTGCAATGTCTTCATCTTCCTTCATTTTCAATTGTTCAAACTTAGATCTAAAGGTTTGGAGTTTATCTCTCTTTAATTTAGCATCTCCTTCATAAATATTTTGAATCTTATCCCAAGGATATTTTGTAGAATCACAATGCATAAATTTAACAAATACTGAATTAGCAAAACTGTTCAAAATAGTAGCTTTAGCCTTTGAATTGTTTTCTTCGAGTTTCTTTCCATCTTTTTCTGTTGGGGGAGTGACTGGTGCTTTGTATCTGTCTACTAATGCTCACCACACATCAAATCCTTGTGCATGTAAAAAGGTTTTCATCATTATACTCCATAATCCATAATTATGACTGTCAAACATTGGTGCTCCAATATTAGCATATTCCATGATCTCCTTCCAGTGGTTAGAATGATTCTTGAAGGACCTTCTCTGATACCAATTGTCGGAATACTGAGAGGGGTGGGTGAATAAATATTAGTAATTATAATCCTTTTTAACCACAATGTGTATTTTTTACTTTATGAGTAGATTACCAATAACATTCAATATGAGCAATATACATAATCAACGAAAAATAAGAAAACCCACATAAACACAATACACCAATAATATTCATGGAAACCCAATGCAGGAGAAAACCACAAAATGCTTTTCTTATATTGTCAAAAGAAGTACATTCATAGGAAACACCAACTTCCTCTTTTTCTAGCTACAACTAAAAGGAGGCTACAACCCCCTGGTTTCTCAGGCTCCAACCTGAAGGAAGATACAAATCCCTGATTCTCTTGCTCCAATGAGAAGTAGGATACAACCCCCTATGTTCTTCGGCTACAACTGGAAGGTGGCTACAACCACCTATCCTTTCCCTGTCTAACCACCCTAAAATATAAGTGCCAAATAACTGATACTACCACTGTCATTCTGCCACTATGAATTTTTCCCTGTAAAACCTGTCACTGTAAAACCTATACCAACAACTTGTAACAACTTCTGCCAATAACCTATATCAACCTGTACCAATAATATTCTCAACCAATCAGATATGATCACATAGATCTCATACCCATTGTCACAACTATATAGCTCAAACCATGTACAAATATGTCTCTCTAATTATGTGCCATACATATACAAACAATCATAAACCAAGTGTAGTGAACCCTCACATCAACCAAGCATCAAACCCTCAATATTATGCATCCTCAATCTGTACCAATAACTTCAACAACAAACCTCAACCAAAATCCCTCAAACATGCACCAAGAAATACAAGATATGCCTCAACAATATACCCAACAAAGTGTGCCAATGACAAACAAAAAATACACCAGCACTGTACCTCTATAGATATATCTCGTACAGTATGTACCATACATCCAATAGTCCCTCTAGGAAAAATACTCAATCTCCTATGACTATATCCCACACAATCATCGACATCAAAATAAAAACAAGCATATAACATACCTTTTGATCCTATAGATAGATCTAATGTACTTGAACACTGTCACACTTCTTTTAGCCTATCTTTAGTCTCTGCAATCTGAACCATGCCTCATCCTTTAAATATGATAGGGCCTTGCATGAGGAATTTGACTCTCCTACAAGGCCTCGCGTGATAGGATATAGGAAAACCACAAGGATGGATCACGTGAAGTTTACTGTCTGACCCGCGGGGATGACCCTAATCGTGGTTTTTTATGATCTTCGCGCTTCCTTCGGCACCTGTGAAACTTTTTCGTCACTCTTTTTTCACTACCTCAGACTTGTGCAACTTCAGATGTACCAATGAGTACCTACAATAAACCTTTCACAAGATATATATTCAATGTGTTCAATATGTGCTAATGGGAGTCTCTTGCTCTCTTATTTATACTCTCCAAGTGCCTTCCTTTAGGGGTCATCTTCCAACTGTTTTACTCAACTTCCCTATTTTAGGACTAACCCACTTTCTTGTTGCAACTAATTTATTTTTAATTATTTTCTTATTTCAACAAATTTACCCATGGTTAACTCCTAGTTACAACCACTTTGACTAGTAAACTTCTTGATGAATTTCTAGGAGCTTCTAGAATAATCGACTTCTTTACTAACCTTCTAGGGGATTCTAGAATATTCATGAGGGTCCTCCAACTTCATTAAGACATATATTCTCAACCACGAGGAACCATGTGACGTACCACATATCACCGGAAATGGCACGATGAGTATTATCCATCTATGATAGTCTTACTTGCAAATTTACTGATCTTTGTGTCTTTATTCCTCATACAAACTCAGGTTCCTTAACCACACCTTTGGGGCTACCAGAATTTTCTACCGAACTTGCTTCAAGGGTTGACATCAATGAAAACCAACCCGATCTATCAACATTTACTACCACAATGTTAAAGTCATTAAGATATTTGTCATAGATTTTCCATCATTCATCCTAAGAAGGTACAACGTCTTTCAAAGAAATATCTTGTTTACTAGGGACTTCAATTGATACAAAGTCCCTAACGTATCCCATGGATCCTTAACATCAACTTCTCTTGATACATTCAAAAACATTGAATGTGAAAGATAGAGTTAAATGGCACTCTTCGCTTTCCTATCCATCTTCTCTTGGTCTTCTTTTACCATACATGTGGGATTTTGTCCTCACTCAATAAGCAACCAATGATATATCTACACAAGAAGATCTTCCATAATTCCCCATCCATTAAATTTTTCTATCTTTATCCTTGAAGTGTTCCCAATTTTCTTTCCCACTTAAGAATGAGTTTATCATAGAGAAAAGATACCCTTTCTCTTCACAGAACTAGCTAAACCCTAGCTCTAATACAAAATGTAGAAAAATAGTGACTGATAAACCTATCCAAGAGAAGTAATACAAACGATTTATTAAGAAAAGAAGAAAGAACAATAACACACACACAATACATAATATGCTTACTATAGAAACCCTAAACCCAGAAAATCAACAAAACAAAGTCACACCTCTTTCTCATTATATTGACAAAACAATTCACAATACAATATATAGGTATTATACAACATCATTCGACTCTAATCCACTAAGAAGTATTAGAATAAAAAGGGTATAAAGTCACACAAAACTCATTAAAGAACCATAATGAACCCAAGAAATTTCCCAAGTGTTGTTGGTCCCCTAAACCACCTAGACAAGGTGGCGACCTTGGGCCTAGCCATCATTTCTTTCGTTAAAGACATATATTTATCATGCAAAAATTAAAATTACAAAAAWTTGATAATTGAAATTTTGTTTCTCATATTTTATTTTGTTGTTTTATAAAATCACCAACATTTTACTATTTTGAAAAGTTTAAGAATATATATAAACTCTTTGGCTATTAAACGAGRCAAATGTAACTGCAATAGACTGGATCAAATCAATTCTCTTAGTGAGTATTGGATTAGATAGATTGTCTCAGTGATCAATGTAGTATAGAAGCATGTGGATTTTTCCATACTTGATCAATAGGATTTGTTCTTATCTTCACTGAGCATTTAGCAATAAGAGAGAGGTATAACATCCATACACATATGTGTTTGTATAGATTTGTTTGCAATTGTTCTAATCTTGTGCAACTAATATATTCCAAGAGTGATGTAGCTAAATCTTGTGATTGAAGGTTGGATCTATACTTGAGGATATTAACAAAACTATGGGCCATATATACATTATAGGATGAACACAACAAGTGGATATATTCTCACATTTTGAGGAAAAAAATATGTCTTGTACACATGAATTGAATGATTCTACCCTTACTAAGAAAGAAGATCTAAGTATTGAGAGAACTCATTGATTGATTATATAGGTGCACATGTTCCTTTCCTTATTTCCCCCTTTTTTTTCACAAAGTATCAGTTTTTGTTTCCACAACAATGAGCAATGCATATACCACTTGGAACAGTACACCCTAGGCCATTAGTCTTGAAAACAAATAGAAATACCTAGTAAGATGACTTTAGAATCTCTTGCTTATTATATGGAATCACTCATATAATCACCTAAGAAATGCACCAAAGAGAGAGAGGCCAAATTTCATGAAAACATAGAAAATATACTTGAGGGAAAATTCTCTTCCTTCAAGGAAAAAATCCAAATTTAAATAGATTATAAGTTTATAGCTTTTGAAAGCAGGTTGCAAATTCTAGAAAAAAGTGGTGAGCTCAAGGATTGTAGCAATAAAGACTGCTAAATATAAGGTAATCACACTTAAATTATCAACCAAGGGAATTGTAGACTTGTGAAGTATTGTGTAAATTTTATGCAAAGCTCTTCAAGTTTCCCTCGACGTAAGTTGAGAAAATGATACAAATTTCAGATTCTCCACAACAAGAGGAACCCACTACTCCACAAGTGGTCCCTATCATTGAGGAAAAGTAAGATGTCAGTAGCCATCATGCTAAGTAGACACTAGTGAAGGGGAGAACCAACAATGGATGGGGACATATAAAGGTAGTACTAATGCAAGTTGCCTTTGAAGACTAGTCAATGGTCTACAAAAGCTATAGTTCATTAATAAATTGTCACCATGAGAAATTGTATGCATTGCATACACAAAAAAAAATCTTGATGCTTTCTTTTTCCTAAAGAACTCCTTGTAATTAGAGTGTTCCTAAAACAACAACTTGCACTGAACAATGAGCACCTACAATTRTTTTTGAACCCTGCAATGTTTCCATGAGTGTTAGACATCAAAATTCCTCACTTCAATAATGTTGCATTTTCATTGTCGCAAAAGTTGTAAGTGTTTCACTTTTGTCGCAAGTGTTGCATTCACTTTCACTAAGTGTCACATCTTGAACGACACCATGAAAACACTTGCTACAAACCCTAAAACATGTTAGAATAAGAATCCCCATCATCTGATAGTCAGAACAAATGTTTCTACTAGGGAATTATTCAGCTTGGTAACTTTTTGGAAGATCAACACTCCCCTGCTCATACACAGGGAGAGCTAGTGCTTCTTTTCCATCTCAGGGGGAGTGCTGTAGTGCTCTATTGACCATTTTAAGGGAGCATTGAGTTGGTTGAGGAAATATTGGAAGAAATCCCACTTTCTTATAAAGACAACTATGGATGGATTTGGTTAGTTTGGCTCGAATATAACTCTAGGGCCACATCAAAGGAAGATATCAAAACTATTGGATCCATCTACTCAACTAATTCCAAATATACCCAAGGTGGTTGAGCCTCTCAAATCCTATAAATGGAGACATTCCCATGGTGAAAAGGGGGAGAAAATCAACAAAGCATTGCTATTTTGATTGTGGATATTTTGAGAAAGGGTTGGACAAGGAGGACTTGGAGAGGTCGCTGCAACATCATTTGAAGATTGTAAGTTTCCCTTTGAAGTTAACATCTAATATACTTGGCCTATTTCCTTAAAAAATGTGGTTTCATGTGATTGTCTATGTTTAATTTGATTTTCATAGATGAATTTGCTTTGCCTAATCCATTAGAGTAGAAGGAAGTCGATTGTTTCTTGTTGGTCATTGCAGGTGTTGATTTGTGCTAGAGGTTGGATCAATCTTGCAGACAAGAGTAGCTAGTACAAATGTTGTAAGCAAAGTATATCCTACTTCACCTTATCCTCTCTTTTTCGATAAGAAAAATGATTTAATAGTAATGGTAGTGTCCAAATGATTGTTTTTGTCTTGGTATAGGGGTCAATAATCCAAGGGAAAGTTCACCTGTCTGCAGGGGAATATTTCCGTAATAGAAATTGGCGAATCCCTTGGGGAGGAAATTTTAGTTTGTTCTTCCCTTGGTTTGTCCGATACTTTTTCCCATCCTTAGATCCTATCTGCTTATTTGATCTGATTTTTACATCTCTTTTGTCTTTTCTAGTTGTCTCACAAAGCCTCTTACTGAATTTGCCTGAGTTACTGAGAATTTTGAGCTTTTTCTAAAACTTTCCTAAGAACTAGCACTCCCATGAAATTCAAGTCATAGCCTTGTTCCTTAATCCGCTCTCCTTGAGAGTCTACTAGGGAGCACTTCAATGCTCTAGTGTCTTGGTTACCAGAGCACCGATTTTCCTTTCTTTGGAAAATTTCAGGGTTTCTTTCCTGCTGGGTATAGTCTTTGGATTTCCTTCTCTAACTCAAAAATTATTCTATCTGATCTTGTCCTTTGTTTGACTAAAAATTGACTTCCTTCATTCTTTTTAGTATTCATTGAGTTTGTGTTGTCTTTATTTATTGCAAAATCAACCTTTCTCTCTCAAGTTTGGTTTCTTTTTGCCACTCTTCTCAATTATCTGATTGTTTGAAGGATTTCACAGGGATGATCATCGATCATAGATCTATTTTTTTATTTATCTTTGATCCCTTACTCAATTCTTGAAGACTATAAAGTATGAATTTTGATTTCTTAGTGTTTTTTCTTTGAGTGAACAATTTGGTAGTTGTTTTTCTTTCGGTCTCTTGTTTACTACTGAGAGTGTATTTGTTTGTGTGATTTTTTCTTCTTACTTCTTCAAATCACAATAGTGAACCTTTTTCATTATTAGTGAAAGAAAGAAGAATTAGAAGAATATCTTAGTTTGCATCCATAATCAAACAAAGAAGTATTTATATGCGTTGGTTTTGGATATTAAAAAAGTTTTTCTTTATAATTTGGCAATTGTCTGAATTTTTATTTGAGAACAAAATAACATAAAATTTTGCATTATTGAGTGTTTGTTAGTGACGAAATAAAATAAACTCTTCTCCTTCCTGTAGCTAGAATTTCATTGATTTTTTTTTTTTTCATATCATTATTTTTACCTTCTTGTGGAGTTGAGTCTCAAACATCATCAGTTTCACTATCATTCACCCTTGTGTAACAAACAACCACAAAATTAAACACTAATTAAAATTGAACTAGAAACTTTTATTTTTGAGATCTTTACACCAACAATAGACTAGGACTAGATCTTTGGAATTGGTTGTGAGAATAACTCTCCAAAGAATTCAAGACAAACTCAAAATCTTGTGATAGGGAGAAAAAATACAACCTTCGTATAAGCATAGCTAGGATTCCCCTCTCACATAGGGGTTAAACATGAGGTCGCGTGCGGGAGAGAAACATAGGTTATCCCTTCGAGGATTAACCAATATTAATAGTAAGATTGTATATTCAAGGTTCTTCTTGAGGATAAAATATTTTCATTTGGTCTCAGATATTCGTGAATTTCGAATCCGTTTGGGGTCCTATGGAGTTTACTGGTCCATTTTTTCTTAGTTCTCTTGAATAATTTTAGACTTGATATATCGCCCATACGTTCATACTCGAATATTGACTATACCTTCCCAGAGGCTAAATGTGAGTTGGTATCTTTAGTGGACATAATATTTTGGGTACTCACACGAGGTGACGGTGAAGGGAAGTCTTTGTTGTACCTGGAATAGGTGTTGGTCAAAATCACTCGAGCTCCTTGGAGGTTAACCCATGGGTAAAAATGTGAGGGAAATTGAACCAAAGTGTAAGTCTGTTAAGTAGGCCTCCAATGTAACTGATCCACTCACTCAACTCCTATGCCCTTCTCACTTTGATCACACGATGTTTGATTTCATCATTAACTAGTATGTTCATTGAGAGAAGTTATTGTTTTTGCTTGTTGGTTTTCTAGATTTTTTAGCGAATGTTGTTTGTTTACTTTACTTGTCCTTAAAATTGGTACTGTGGCCGATAAAGGTCTTCGTATTTCACGTAGGATGCAATGGTTTCCTCCAGAGGGCTACGAACCCATAATTCCTAACTCACCTAAAGACACTTACCGTGAAGAGGTTGAAAATTATTTGGATTCTGGGAGTGCTGCCATTCCTTTGATTGAAAATACTAAGAGAACTTTGGTAGTAGTTCAAGAAGGTCCCTTCCTTACTGCAAACCCAGATTTGAAAATCCCTCACGATCCACTCCCTATTTGAGTAGATTCCTTAGGTAACATCATAGTATAAGATCACCCTAGGCTACCGTCAAAACCATACGATCAACTATACATGGAACCACGTCAACCAAATTTCAATGAAGAATACACTACCCTTATCCGCTCTACTGAAATGGTGGATCCACAAAAAACTCCCATTCATACTATATGGAGAACTCCATCGGCTTAGGATCTTTATGGAAACTTTAATTTTTTCCGACCACTCTTTGACCCTACACATACATTTACCACCACCGACGTATATGTAGGACCTGTTGGACACACCTACCACACTTAGAGGGGGGGGG
>JZKD02S1098796.1:96756-121097 GCA_000966675.3 Picea glauca | reverse complement strand
CACCATAAGGGGACCACTTTGGAGTTCATCCATTTGTGCACCTTATTAATCATGATAAGACAATAATGAGTCATCTATACATTTTTCCAACAATGCATCATATACCAATGAAACCGCAACGATCCATCTTCATCATGTTTCAATGACAACTCATTGATCCATCTTCATCATATCAATGACAACTCATTGATCCATCTTCATCTATGCATTCTCATCAAGGAAAATACATATTGTATTACATCAATCATTAATCAATCAATCCTTTGATATCAATCAATTACTTGACATCAATCAATGAAATCAATCAATCAAACCATTGGCATCAATGACAACATGATCCAACAGGACCATCAGGTCAGTCTATTAACCATCCTGTCGGACAAAAGATCAATACTTCTGTTAGTGTCCTATAAATAGGTTGTTAGGATGTGAATAAAAAATGTATGATAGGGTAATTCATGCTTTGGTCTCATAAATACCATGGCATGATTTCTCTTAGGTTATGAGTCGATGGGTTTGTGATTGATAAATGTGTTTGAGTAAGTTCATAAAATAAAGTTGAGTCATGAAACATATGGTCTTGGTGCGAAAGGTATGGGTTTTCATATCACTAAAGAGTCATAATGAAATATCATGAGGTCAATTCAAGTCAGTTATATTTAGTCTTGTCACGGTCCTAAATATTTCATAAGCTCAAATCCGTTGGAGGCACGCAACATCATCAACCAAATTATAACGCTGCACAAGTTCTTGTGCAACTTCGTAATGCTGTGAAAATTGAGTATTAAGAGGACGTCGTTGTTCATTTCTATGCAGAGGACGTTGCTTTCATTTGCTGCGTATTGCACAAAGGTTGCTTCTCTCATTTTCTGCACACTGCGTAGAGAATTTTGCTACACACAGGCTGCAGGGAACGCTACGTAGATGACTGGTTTAGTGGTCAACTTCAAGATCACTTTCAGACCAACTGGAGATGAATTATGAAAATACTAGAGAGGTTTTTGTCAAGGACAAACCAAATAATAAAAAACTCTCTCATATTTTCAACAAGTGTCATATTTTGGGAGATTTGAATGAATCTTTATAGCCCATTTTTTCATATTTAAGCGTTTAATGTTTTTGTCATCATCTTTGGGCGTGGATATCGAGAATCTAGACAGGAATTTTAGAAGACTGAGAGAGGATTTTCTCAATCATAGGTTCATATACAAAAAAATCTCTCATTTTTGAAAAAGATATTTTTATCCGGGAGATATGATGTCATCTTTGACCCCTATTTTCCCAGTCTACTGCACAATCTGCTGCGTGTTTGTTGTAGGTTACTGTTGCACAATAGACTTGCTGTGCAACTGTGATAGAGCTTCTAGAATGCCCCCAGATCAGAAAAGAAGGGTAGGAAAGTGTTCCATATCATATACAACGAATGTTAGAGGTCAAATATCATCAAGATATGGTTTTAAAAGTGGATTTATCTATTATTATCTTGTAATTAATGAGTCAACTTTGACTCCTCTTTTTCAACAGTTAGTTCAGATTTTGTTGCCAAGAGATTTGTAATTGTTTCTTAACTTAGGAAGGCTGTTAGAATTCGAATTTGGAAGCATAGGAAGATATTTTTTGTATATATTTCATGAATCTATGATATCTAAGTGGGGGAAAGTGTGTAAGGAAGAGACTATTGAACACGTCTTTGTAATTTATCTCTGATATTAATGAAATTACTGGATCAAAATTCCTTGAGATTTGACTCCATAGATACATGTGATATTGCTACTTTATACATGTGATATTACAATTTTGTGTTCCAGTCTAAATGCATCTATGTTATATGATTTCTTCCTTGTGTTAATTTGAATTGTATGTATCAGAATTCATATGTAGCTGATGCTCTGTTGCATGTAATTTCATTTGTTATTCTACCATAATCACCTTGGGATTCATCCTTGTTATATTCCCTAAGGGGTTATTTGTTTTCTCTGTAATATTCTATCTACAAAAAAATCTAATTGGTGTAAAGCAGTGATCTCTAACTTGACTCTGATAAGTCACTTTTCAATTTACCAAGTATCCAATAAACCTTCATTGATTTATGACTTCTCTATGACTCCATTTCCCAATGAAATTTCTTTCCACATTGCCACCAACACTGTAAACCCAAATTTATCTTAGAGATATAACATTTGAGAATTAAACCAAATCAATCCTTTCAGTGATTGATTTGAAGAGAGAGAGCCCCCTCTGGGTTGCAAGGGCTAGCTTCCAACCTCAATTTGGTCTGTGGTTACCTTTGTGATTTACCTCCTCAGCCAAGGAAATTTGCAGAGAGATAAAAACTTCTACCACTTCAGGACAAGTTATGAGTGAAACACGAGTCATGTTACCTAGTCATGTGCAAAGCACCCCGATGATTACACCTACCATCCCTCTTCAAGCAACATCTTCATATAATCCACAAAATACCACCAGGACACCTTCACATCAAAGAATGCAAAACCATTCCATACAACAAAACCTGATTGCGGGACAAATCCCTATTCAGAGGAAGCCCTCTTTCAATGGACAAATCCTGATTGGAGGGAAACCCTATTTCAGTGGAAAAATTCCTACTGGGGGGAAACCCTCTTTCAATGGAAAAATCCCTATTGGGGAGAAAACCTTGTTCAATGGAAAAATCCCTACTGGGGGGAAACCTTACTTCAGTGGAAAAATTACTACTGGGGGGGAATCCCCTTTTACCAAACAAATCCCAATTTCTACCCAATCGATGCCAAGGGGGAAATTCCATTTACCCGAAACCCGCAATAGTCATGGGGACCACCCCAAGGAGGAATTTTTCATCAACCACACCAGGGAGGATCATCAAAACCCAACCCACAGGGAGGAACCTTAAATCCCAATCCTTCTGGATTATATTCTGGAAAACCCTTCCGATGGGTATTGAATCCCACTTGGGGTCCTCAAGGTCAAACATACTTTCCTCCCCAAGGGAAAATTCCTACCCCTCCTTAGGGTCAACCTAGTTACCCTTTGTAACATCCCCAACCACCCACAGTCCGGGGTGTGCTACCTTTAATCCCACCCTTGGACTTCGTACTCTTACCGGTACCTTCTTTATTTAATAAGGATGCATACGATAAAAGGTTTAACGACATGCACAATAATATCCAACAAAAATGGATAATATAAGATTTAGTTAAATGATAATTAAAATACACAGTGAAATACATTCACACAGATAATAATATCACAACAGAGAGCACTTATCTTTATAAAAAGGCGACACCAATTGGCTGCAGACCAAGGAATTTCTACCCAGTCGTAGACACTACTGCTCCAAATATCAACAACAGTGTCACCCTCAAGCCAGGGCTATGAATCCACAAGGATGGTTCTAGAGTGTTACTTGGGTTCCCAAACCAGTCATCTCTCAATCTCTCACAGGTTTACCAACACCCACAACAATCCAAGTGCCCAACTCTCTTCTACCCAGCCTGCACCACCCAAGAGAATGGACCTCCACCCTTCTCTTCCATGCAGTCCCTCAGGAAATCCTTCTCCTTCCATGCCTCCAACACAACTGGTCGAGAATCTCAATGCTGGAACTCTCAGGATTCGCAGCTGTGAGAAAAACAGGGCACATGCCAATGCATCTCAGACATGCAGGCCTCAAGTCATGGCTGGATTTCACTAGTGACCACTACAACCAACTATCCCGTGGCTAATCTTCAACAGTTCCTTTCCCTTTGCCAAGACAAGACACATGTGAGGATGGATCAATGAATGGGTAAGTGGGTGCATGAAAGTGTGTGAGGCAAAAAATGGTATGAATGAAGAAGTGAAGGAGTGAATGAATCAACGACCAACCCCACAATCAGACCAGGGATGGGTTTAAGTATTTTTCATGGGGAATCAAGAACCTCCTGGCCTTCCCGAATAAGCTCATGTAACAGATCCCCTCCCGTAGACAAAAGGGTAATTAAAATAGGGAATAAACATTTATCCCCTCAAGCCCCCTCTCTTGTGGAATCATATCCCCCTATAACTCTAGTCCTTGTCCGTCTAGCAGCCAATGATGTAGTTATTAATAATAATGATAAAAAGCATTACATGTCTTGGGCATACTGGCCCCTTTAATAATTTTTTGGTCACTCATGCCTCTCAACATTGTAACAATACATTATTTAAAATGGGGGGTCCGAAACCCGAGGTGTTACATCCCCTCCCCCTTATCTTGGCACTGTCCTCAGTGCATATACAAAACAGAGATCAAAATCTCAAATTTATTCAAAAAGCTATGGTACTATGCCCGCATGGCATCTTCGTGCTCCTAGGTAGCATCTTCAGGACTGTAGCAGGTCCACTAAACTTTTACTAAATCTATAACTCGATTATGGATCATTTTAACCTCTATGTCCAATACCTGCACTGGATGTACCTAAAAGTCTCCCTCCATCTCTATCTGAATAAGATGACAATCAATAACATGGTTAGGATCATGTACATATTTATTTAGTAAAGATAAATGAAATACATTATGCACATTCATGGAAGCAGGAAATGCAAGCATGTATGCAACTAGCCCTATTCTTTCCAATATTTCAAATGGACCACATAATCTGGCTACCATCTTTGTACAACTACCCAATTTCAAAGAGATTTTCTTGGGATTCACTTTCAAAAATACATTCTCCCCTACTTTAAATTCTCTAGCTATCCTATTCTTGTCTCCATAAAATTTCTGTTTATCCTGAGCTGCCTTAAAATTCTGCTTGGTCTTAACCACCTGGTCTTCCATATACTTGAGCAACTCCGGCCCAAGTACCACTCTATTTGCTGGGTTGTCCTATCTTATTGGAGTATCACATTTCCTATCATACAAGGATTCAAATGGGCTCATTCTCAATGAATATTGATACCCATTATTATATGCAAACTCAACCAAGTGTAATTAATCTTCCCACTTAGATGGCTTATCCATCACATACATTCTCAACATGTCTTCAATTATTCGATTGACCCTCTCTGTTGACCCATCTGTATGGGGATGATATGCTGTGCTAAAGTTTAGATTTGTGCCAAATCCTTTAAACAATCCCCTCTAGAAATTGGAGGTAAACTTTGTATTTATTTCCGAGACGATTGTCCTAGGTATCCCATGCAACCTAGCAATTTCCTTGATGAAAATTTCTGCAATATTATCCGTTGTATGTGTTGTCTTCACAGGCACAAAATGAGAAACCTTTGTTAATTTGTCAACCACCACCATGATTGAATCATGTTGATTATTCATTCTGGGTAATCCTGTGATGAAATCCATGGTGATCACTTCCCATATCTTCTCTGGGATTGGCAATGGCTGCAACAACCCCGCTGGGTGTCTATGCTCAGCCTTCACCTTTTGACATTCCATACATCGAGCGATGTAATCAACAACATCCTTCTTCATTACCGGCCAAAAGAACTGGCTTCTTACTGCTGTAATTGTTTTTTGGTAATTGGGATGTCCAACATAAGGAACATCATGCATTTCCTTCAGTACCAAATTCCTCAGTTTTACGGAACTAGGAACATAGTTTCTATTTTTATGCATGAGTAATCTGTCTTCCTTTATCTCATACTCCTTTATTTTCTGCTGTACATATCCTTGCTGTAAGTTTTCCTTTACCTGTAGGTAATGCTGCTCTGTAACAAGACCATCTAAAATTATGCTCTTCAAGTCTGACTGATGCATACTGAAAACAATAGCATGCATGAGATGCACTCTTCTACTAAGTTCATCGACAAATTTATTCCCCTTTCCCTTGATATGCTTGATATCAAAGTCATATTCACTTAAAAATTCCAGCCATCTTTTTTGCCTCGCATTCAAGTTTGGTTGTTCAAAAATATACTTCATTCCAATGTGGTTTGTCCTTAATTCAAATTTCTTCCCCATGATATAATGCCTCCACATCCTCAAGGTGTGAACAATGGCAACAAGTTCCAAGTCATGGGTGGCATAGTTCCTCTCATGTTCCTTAAGCTTTCTGGACTCATATCTAATGACATGTCCATTTTGCATGAGGACTCCCCCAAGTCCTTTCTTACATGCCTCTACACATACTGCAAAACTTTCATTTGGGTCAACAATATTTAACACAGGTGCACTAGTAAGTAATTCCTTCAACAGATTAAAATTATTTTCACACTTGAGTGTCCATTAAAATTCAGTTTCCTTCTTTTTCAAAGAAGTGATGGGATGAGAAATCTTAGAGAAACCTACTATCAACCTTCTATAGTAGCCAGCTAATCCCATAAAAGATCTGATGTCTGACACATTTCTAGGTGTTGGACATCCTCTAATGGATTCAATCTTCTCTGGATCTACTGCTATGCCCTGCTCTGAAATAATGTGTCCCAAGTAATGGATCTTCTTTTGATAAAAAAAACACTTACTCAATTTGGCATACAACTGATGTTCTCTCAGTACTTGCAATACCGATCTTAATTAATGTTCATGTTCCTCTCCAGACTTAGAATAGATAAGTATGTCATCCAGGAATACTATGACAAAATTATCCAAACAATTTTTGAATATGCCATTCATTAAGAACATGAAGACAACTGGTGCATTGCTCAATCCAAATGGCACCACTACAAATTCATACTTCCCATACCTGGTCCTAAAGGTTGTCTTATGAATGTATTCTTCCTTGATTCTTACCTGATGGTATCCTACCCTTAGGTCAATCTTTGAAAATATCTTTGCTCCTCTTAGCTGATCAAAGAGGTCATCAATTCAGGGTAGAGGATACTTTCTCTTTATAGTATACTTGTTCAGTTGTCAAAAGTCAATACATAGTCTCAAGGTTCCATCTTTCTTTTTGACAAAAAGTATTGGTGCTCCCCAAGGTGAAACACTTCGATGTATGTACCCTTTCTTCAACAATTCCTCCAACTGCATTTGTAATTATTTTAACTCTTGTGTGCTCATTCTGTAAGGTGTTTTTGACACCGGGGCAACTCCTAGCACTAAATCAATTGAGAAATATATCTCCCTTCTTGGTGGAAATCCAAGCATTTCTTGGAATACATCTTCAAATTCCCGTAGTACCGAGAAATATTTGAGGCTTGGTCCCTTTGTATTTTCTGGCTCTTCCACATAAGCTTCATACAATTGGCATCCTTTCATAAAACATAATTTTAGCTGTAAGGCTGACATATCCCTTCTAGATATGGGTCTTAGAACTCCTTTCACAATGCTCTATTTTCCATTTCCATCAAGACATGTAAATGTCTTGTTATGACAATCTAGGACAACATGATGCTTGTCCAACCAATCCATTCCAATCAGAATATCATAAGACCCTRATGATATGATATTTAGATCAATACTAGTATTCACGCCATTAAGACTTATGGAACAACTTCTGACCATATCATGGATTCTTCTTTTGGTTCTAGTGGMTAACTGAACCAAACTTTCTTTTCCAAGTTTACTTTTCTCCAAATGTAATCTATCCACTATCTTAGGATCAATGTAACAATGAATTGATCCCGAATCAATCAAAATAGCAACATGATGATTTTTTATCTTACATTCCACCTCGATCATATTGGATTGGTACTCTTCTTGTCAATCATTTAAAGCTGGATATATTATTCCCATATCTTTGACTGTTATAGCCTCTTGGATGTTGTGCATAGTCTTCACTCTGTCCTTTCTGTGTGGACAATCCTTGTATAGGTGATCTTCCTTGCATCCCCAACATTGTATTGGTGGTATTCCCCCTTTTCCCAAGGAATCTTCCTTCTTAGAATCCCCCTTAGCATACTGATATTGATGATTTATATTAGGCTCATTCCTATTGAAGGGGGGTTTGAATCCTTTCCTCCTCTGATCGAAATTCTCATTCTTCATGTCCATAGAAATGATCTGAGAGGTACTCTTTCTAGAAGTACTTCTTGAACTTCTTCCAAGTGATCCTACTTTCATTAACATGTTCCACTTGCTTCAGTTGGTCCCACCACATTGCAACTTTCCCCTGTAAATGGTAGGTGGAAATCATGGCTTCCAGGTTTGAGGAATAGTTATGAAACTGAAAACATCTCCTGAGCCCAAGAAACCATGCTTCAACATCATCTTCCCTTTCTCTTTCACCATAAAAGGAAGGTGTATTGAGCTTCCATATACCTCCTTGCAAACTATCTACCTCTTGTTTCCTTCTTTGGTGTCTAATAGGAGACACCTCTAGACTTCTTACAAGATCTTTCGATGCATACATTTTTTTTTACGAGTAAGGAGGTGAGTGGTGTCCATGAGCTCTACTAGCACTTCTGGAATAACCATATCTTCCATGATAATCCCTTCTTTCATGGCACCTACCTTCTTCCTCTTGTATTGAGTTTGATTCCTTCTTCATTTGTCTCTGCAACTGATTTAAGCTATGCAACACTCGAGTATTTATCTAAATTTTCTCTCTCATCAGTCTCTTGTTGTATTCTTTGTAGCTCTACACTTCCATCTTCAGGCTTCTTACCATTTCTATTAACATTTCTTGCTCTCCTTTTCCCTTGCATCCATTGGAATCTGTCTCTGCATTACCAACTCTGGTATTCTGTCCTTCGGCCTCCTTATCATGACTAGAGGCTCCCTTGCCTTCTTCCATTTCCTCAATACACATCCTTAGTTGATGTTCTTAAGCCCCTTAATTCTGCAAAATATGCAAGCGACCATTTTGTTACAATCACACATATGATAAAAAAAAATTTCAACAATGCTACAATTCCTTTTTATTCTTAATGCAGAACCCCTTCTCTACTAAGGGTTGCATGACCTCCTGGTCAAGTATCTTCAATCTCGAGATGAATTGGCTCTCTGAAAACTTGATGGTTTCATTCTTTATCTAAACACAAGCCCTTCCATATTTATTGCGCAGGTCTGATGGCCCCCACAACCTTCTCCTTTTCCCTTGCGAAAATCTCAAAGTTGGCACTAGATCCTTTTCTCTTGGCCCCTCCTTAGATTTGTCCTTAGGTGGTGACGTCATGCAGAAACGCGATTGCGACCATGCTCCAAGGTGGTTTGGAACCAAACTACTTTTCTCCCCACAATTCACCTCGAGCCACCATGTGTCTTTTTTCCAAAACCGTGGTCTCGATTGCGGCCTGCCCTCAACTTCGTAAAGCCCAGGCACCTCATGTCCCGACAATGCAAGGTGACCATTGATCGCATGATATTGATGGTGCTTCTAAACAGACGACCAAGATATATCTCTTGGGAACCAATAGTTCAAATTTACCTCTCCCAGATTGATGGTTGTGGTCGTTTCAGAATTCTTGACTTCAGAATTCTCAAATCTCAAACTTTACTTCCCTCGAAATACATGGGATTATGCCACGTGTCCTCTTGAATCGGACGCTGGGGAATTACTTCGGAAGATCCGATGATCAACGTTTACTTCAGGTCCTTACCCATAATCCACAACTTCATGTCACCTGTTCTCCTGATCTGATGGTTCAAGTCTACTTCAGACGATTAGACGGTCGATGTTTACTTCAGGTCTTTGGCTCTCCGGGCTTCGGGGGTTTCAACTCTCAACTGAAAAATATTGGATTATATTCTTCAGAGTCCACGATCTGTCGCCACGTAGTGAAATACTGTAAGCAGACACGTGGCCCAATCAGGTGGGCTACACATGTCATGTCCTAACTGATATTTCAATCATCCGCATGCTCAAAACTTATTGACACGTGGTGCACATCCGATGTGTCCACATCATCCCCGGTGACGTTCGCAAGCCATGTCACTTAAAAAATTCTAGGGTCCACATCACCTCCTAGTGACATCATCGTGCCTCACCACTTCAACTCTTCGGGCTCTTGGGACTTTGGGAGTTTCCACACTAACACACTTCCAATTCTCCCAAAATCCAATTTCCTGAACCAAACAAACTGCTGCCATGTGTCTCCCTTACCAGACGGTCCGTAACAAATCCGGACTTCGAGACTTCAGGAATCTCAACCCTTAAATATTTCCAAAAATAATTTTATCTAAGATTCACGATCTACTGACACATGTCCCCTACAGATCGACGGATACAATTTCTTTAGGTCTTCAAACTTTGGATAACTCAACTCTGAACCTTCTCTTTCCCCCGAAGTGCGTGGATTTCTGCCGCATGTCCTCCTGGATCGGACGACTACGATTCAATTCAAATCTCCAGGGTCCGAAAATCTCAATTCTCAACTTCTCCTCGCTATCCTTTTCCTGGAGTTCTTTCACTCGGAGCACATGATCGGTTGATGCATGTCGTCCTACAGATTGACGGTCTTTAGCTACTTCTTCTCTTCGGAGGTTCCTCGCTCGAGTATTAAAATGTCACATCACTACATGCATTTCAATTTGTGGGGGCACACATCAATGGTTTGGAGTAACCCACTTTTCTCCCGCAATTCGCTTGATGCTGACATGTAACCCCTCGATGAAACCGTGGTTTGGATTGCGGGACTGTCTTGAGGAATTATCTTCCATGCAACTTGGTTCCCGCAATGCCTCTTGTCTGTTGATCTCTCTCTCCAATGGGATCTGACGGTTGTGACCTTAACCCTTTCTTCCTTTTAATCGGATGACCCATGTTCACCTGTCCTCCAATACAACGATCCTAGATCTCTCCTGACCCTACAATGACAACTTCTCCCAAATTCTAAGGGGACAGTCACGATCCTTCGAACCCCTTACAATAGGTCTCTGATGATCTAACTTCTACATATATTCTGCAACGCAATTCCTTCTGATCTTTTAAACTTCACGGTCAGAGTTCGATCTTGACCACGAGACTCTAACCAACACACCAGGCCCATACCGACCTGGTGTTTCATCCAGAAGCTTTGATACCAATCTGTAACATCCCTAGCCACCCACAGGCTAGGGTGTGCTACCTTCAAGCCCACCCTTGGAATTCATACTCTTACCGATACCTTATTTATTTAATAAGGACACATAAGATAAAAGGTTTAACGACATGCACGACAATATCCAACAAGCATGCATAATCTAAGATTTAGTTAAACGATAATTAAAATACACAGTGAAATACATTCATACACAGATAATAATATCACAACAGAGAGAACTTATCTTTATAAAAAGGTGACACCAAATGGCTGTAGACCAAGGAATTTTCACCCAACCATAGACACTACTGCTCCAAATCTCAACAACAGTGTCACCCCCAAGCCAGGGCTATGAATCCACAAGGACGATTTCAAAGTGTTACTTGGGTTCCCAAACGAGTCATCTCTCAAGATATCAAAGGTTTCCAAACACCCACAACAATCCAAGTACCCAACTCTCTTCTACCCAGCCTACACCACCCAAGAGAATGAACCTCCACCCTTCTTTGCCACGTAGTCCCTCAGGCAGTCCTTCTCCTTCTAGGTATCCAACACAACTGGTCCATAATCTCAATGTTGGAACTCCCAGGATTCACAACTGTGAGAAAAACAGGGCACAAGCCAACGCATCTCAGACATGTAGCCCTCAAGTCATGGTTGGATTGCACCAACGACCATTATAGCCAACTACCCCATGGATAATCTTCAATAGTTCCTTTCCCTTTACCAAGCCAATACGCAGGTGAGGATGGATCAATGAATGGGTAAGTGGGTGCATGAAAGTGTGTGAGGGAAAGAATGGTATGAATGCAGAAGTGAAGAAGCGAATGAGCCAATGTCCAAACCCACAATCAGACCAGGGATGGGTTTAATTATTTTTCGTGGGGAATCCAGAACCTCTTGGCCTTCCCCAAGAAGCTCATGTAACTGATCCCCTCCCTTAGACAAAAAGGGTAATTAAAATAGGGAATAAACATTTAGCCCCTCAATCCCCCTCTCTTGTGGAATCATATCCCCTTGTAACTCTAGTCCTTGTATGTCTAGCAACCAATGATGTAGTTATTAATAATAATGATAAAAAACATTACATGTCTTGGGCATACAAACCCCTTTAATAATTTTTTGGGCACTCAGGCATCTCAGCATTGTAACAATACATTATTTAAAATGGGGGGTCCAAAACCCAGGGTGTTACACCCTCCTTAGGGGAAACCTAGTTTCCCACCTCAAAATCAAGCTAACTATCCTCCCCTAGGTTACATTAGTTATCCCCCTTAGGGACAAATGGGTTTTCCTTCTCCTTTTATGCAAATTATGCAACAAATGAATCCTAGTTTTGCTGGTCAAAATCCAAAACAACAACATATGGGAGGAACTGCTGGATACAACTATCCACCACAACCATTTTACGGTCCTACTGGTGTTCCTATGCCACACCAATATCATCCTCAAGCCAATTGAAAGTTACCATTATTATCCACTTTAGATCTATTGGATCTATCGATATTAACAAATGATCCCATATCACACTCCCCTTTTTGGCCAGTCATTCTAGCCAAATTACCTTCTGATATTCCAAAATTTGATGGAAAACCTAGGGAAGACCCTAATAATCACATCATGACATTTCATCTCTAGTGTTTATCAAACTCATTGATGGATGAATCTATCCATTTATGTCTTTTTCAGCATACACTTACGAGTTCAACGACTAAATGGTACATTGAGCTACAATCCAAAACTTTTCAATATTTCAACTCACTTTCCATGGTTTTCCTCACAAAGTTCTAATTTCCCATTAGATACGAAACCAACACAAAACATTTGACATCCCTTTGTCAGACTAACTCCATACATATTTCTGATCATATTTATGAATGAAGAGGACAATGACGATTGATCAAAACAACTATTCCAGAACAATTGTTGGCTGAATGGTTCACCAAATGTCTATTACCTCCTATTTCTCGTGATGTAGCCATGGGTGGTGTAGTCACAAAATAAGAAGCCATTGCTCATGCCTATTATTTGGATTTGGTTTATTCCCAATCTGATACTTTGTATGAATTGATCCCAAACGCTCCCCGCACATCAACCGATCCATCAAAACCATCCTCCACCGCTCATTGAGATGGAGTTATCGATTCTGTAAAAACCCAATCTGGTTCACAATCGACTGGTGAAAACAATCATTCGATAACTTCCTCGGCTACCATGCAGACTCCACTCTCATCAAACTCCACCCCTACTCAAGTATCAGAAGTGAATGCAGTCCAATCTACTTCTCCACAACCATCAAGGGGGAAAAATAAAATTAAGAGTAAACCCAAGAAAATTAATAATCAAACTGAAAATCCAAAAATAAAAACACAACCACCTGCTAATGAAAAAAAACCATGACGCAAACTGAAATTTCCATGTCTCATTTGTGCTGAAGATCACTACACACAAGACTATCCCCATCAGGAAGAAGTTACTAAACTATTTAAAGGAAATTCTCAACCCGTTGTATTAACACATCCTTTTCCACAACAACAGTCACTGGTTGCACAAAATCCTGCACCTCTACAAAGAGGCAACCTAGGTCATCCTCCTAACGAGGATTCTTCATCAAGTGCACACATTTATATGTTTAATGGTGTATATTTGACCACTCGCACTATGACATATTAAACACCACCAGGTAAACCTGCTAAGGAAAATGTAACTAATGGAACTGCACTCGGTCCTCCTTCCACTTTAGTTAATCGTCTGTCTGGACCTCTCCATATTGAGAAACCAATTTTTGACTCTATATTATTCCCACCCAAGAGAATAATCAGAAAGTTGACCTTTAATCCTAACTCTCATGCTATTCAAAACTACAACATTGTTGAATATTTGGCCCAAGCACCTTGCACCATGTCATCTCTCGAAGTTCTACAACATTTCCCTAGCCAACATAGAACTCTATTGGAATCCATCAGAGATATAGATACCGAGTCATCCAATAATATCACATTCAATATGGATAATTTTAAATCATGACTCTCTCACCAAATTGCTTTCCAAATTGATTTCATTGTCTGTAATCAACATATTCGTCACACAATATTGGATGAGGGACCATCAACATGTGTCATGTCCTTAGTTTGCTGGAAAAGCCTTAAATCACCTGGTCTTAATAAATCTCCCACCATGTTAAAATCATTTGATGGAAGAGGTTTCCGACCTCATGGATTATTACAATCCTTATCCACTCAACTGGGGGGAAAACAGTTTCCGTCGATGTAGAAGTATTCGACGCTCCCCTCGATTATAACTTGTTGCTAGGAAGAAGTTGTTTCTATGCTATGAATGTTGTCGCTTCATCAGTTTTTTGATGTGTCCAATTCCCTCATCAAGGTAAAATTGTGACCATCAATTAGTTAGATTAATGCACCCCTGATGATCACACTCAAACAACCAACAATATTCCATTTTTGGGAGACTCAAATATTACTTATGAAAGTGTCAGGGTAGGTCTACTGAAAGATTCTTCCCTCATGGGTACTTTCCCTACACCTCTTCCTCCAAAAACACAACATATCACAATAGTTATCATGATTTCGACTATGGTACATCAATCCCTCGAATCTTCTGATCCATGGATCGTACCTAGTCCCTTATAATTCAATACACTAGGTGAAACTATCCCACTTAGTCCTGTAGAGGCCATGTACGAAGCCATTCAACCCACTTCTCCTTCACGGATGACCAACATCTGCTAGCATCTAATTCATATTCGCTACCATCTTGGTTATATTCCCTATCCTCCACTTTCAATTACATCCTTTGGATTTTTCCATCGGATGAATCCATTATGGAAATTATTAGTATCGAGGAGGCCCCATGGGATGACAACCACCATCGTTCATTCTTTCTTCCTAGTTTGGATGAGATTGCGAAAGATATTTCATCTATCTTTCCTACCGATATCGTCAATGCTCCCCAATCTCCAATACTCACTTAGGATACCATATTTGAGGGGAATTAAGGAAATATCTCTCAAATGATTAGTGTTGACATATCCACAAAAGAAGGTATTGTGGAAAACATACAACTAGGTGCCAATTGTTCAACTGAAGAGATTTAAACTTACACCACATTGTTTAAATAATTCCACGATATCTTCGCTTGGAGATACGAAGAAATTCTAGGGATCAATCCTTCGATCATTATGCATGAAATCAAAACTTACCCTCAAATCAAACCCGTGAGACACCAACTTTGCCTGGTTCATCCCAATAAAACTGCAACAATCAAGGAAGAAGCAGAAAATTTATTAAGGTTTGGTTTTGTCTATCTCGTACCTCTGACCGAATGGGTTTCCAACATCATTTCAGTCACCAAGGAGCAATGGAAAATTCATGTTTTTGTCGATTATCGGGATCTAAATAAGGTTTATCTGAGGGACAATTACCCTATTCCCTTTATCGACCAAATTATCGATAATTGCGCCAGAAGTGTCATTTTCTCTTTTATGGATGGATTTTCTGGGTATAACCAGATCAACATTTTACCTACTGATCAACACAATATAGCCTTCATCTGCCCATGGGGGACTTTCTCCTATCGGAAATTACCTTTTGGCCTTAAACACATTGGAGCCACATTTCAGCAGGCTATGTCATATGTGTTCCATGACATCAAACATATAGTTGAACCTTATCTTGATGAATTTCTAGCTAACCTGGCTCATCGATGAGATCATATTGGTCATATAAGGGGAATATTTCTTAGATGTAGGTTTTACAACATATTTTTGAACCCCCATAAATGAATTTTTGTTGTTGAATCAGGGAGACTCCTCAGCTTCGTAGTATCCAAAGATGGGATTAGGGTGGATCCTTTAAAAGTCAAATCCATTCTTGCTTTACCCCCTCCCAACAATATTACCCAACTGCAAAGTTTGCAAGGGAAGGAAAAATTTCTCCACCATTTTATATGCAATTATGCCAAAATTACTAAAGGATTCATGATATTGTCATAGAAAGATGCCCCTTTCATCTGGGATGCAACTGCTCAACACTCATTTGATGATCTCAAGCATGATTTAATGAATAAATCACTTTTTCATCCACCCAACTATGTGAAATATTACATCCTTTATTTGACTACCTTTGCTTCCACTATTTATATGGTGTTAGTACAAGAGGATGATGACGGTGCCTAACATGTGATTTACTATTTAAGTAAGAGCCTTTCATCTCCTGAACTTCATTATTCACATGTCGAAAAGATGTCTTTGGAAACAGTTATTTCTGTCCAAATATTTCACCATTATATTCTGCTTCGCACTACCACAGTCATTACAGACTCGAACCCCATGTACCATATCTTGATTCGTCAAGTACTTGGGGGAATATATTTGAAATGGATTGTCATTCTCCAAGAATTTGATCTCGAGTTTTCCAAATCCAAAGCTAAGAAATCATTGGTTTTTATGGAATTAATTTGCGTTATTCCCCATACTGATGAGAATATTGAGCCCAATGATTCCCTTCCTGATGAATTACTATTCCTCATTAGTACGTCAGATCCCTAGTATGGAGACATTCTTCTCTATGTCCAAACCCAATGCTTACAACCAAGATTTTCATGTGATGAACAACATCACAATAGACACCATTCAAAGCACTACCTTATCATTGGCGACACTTTGTACTGCTAAGGTATTGACATTGTTTTACGACGTTTCTTAACCCATGAAGAGGATGAATAAGTTTTAAATTAATTTCACCTTGGATCTTGTGGCAGTCATCTCTCTGGGAAGGCTACATCCCAAATTTTTTTACGTGTCATTTATTTTTGGCCTTCCATATTCAAAGACTGCATTGAGGCCATTAAAAAATGTCCACCATGTCAGATATTTCAGAAGAAGTAACATACCCACCCAGCTCCACTTCATCCCATTTTCGCCATTGACCCCTTTTCCAAATGGGGTATTGGTTTCATGCAATGTAATCCTACCTTATATGGGGGGAACGATTATATTATCATCGCCATCAATTATTTTACTAAATGGGCTAACGCTATGCCTAAATTTCTTAACGATGGATGAACTAAAACACTTTTTGTGCTCAATCACATCATTGCTCACTTCAGAATCCCATAAGCTATTGCAACCAATCATGGATCCCATTTACAGAACTAGATGATGGGTGAATTGTGCACCAAGTTATATTTTCTCCATGAAAATTCTTCCCCTTACTATCCTCAAGAAAATGGACAAGTTGAATCCATCAAAAAAGTCCTCAAGAACATGCTTCAATGCATGGTGGGAGTGAACAAAACTTCTTGGCATTTGCAACTCTTCTCTGCACTCTGGGATTATTGGACTTTAGTTAACACCACCACTGGATTTACACCCTTCCAGTTGGTATATGGGTTAGAAGCAGTGTTACCGATTGAATGTGATATTCCATCTTTGAAACTCACCGTAGAACTCCTACCCCATACTTCTGTTGAAGAAGAACGATTTTTGTATTTGATGAATTTGGATGAAACTCGCCGCGATGCTTCTCTCATCAACAAGACATATAAAAAATGCATCAAGAATCAATACAATAAGTCTTTCCAACCTCATGCTTTCACAGAAGGAGATATTGTCTTGGTCTATGATCAAGATCATGACAAACTTGGTGCACGTAAGTTAGAACCTATGTGGCACAAGACATACATTGTAAAATGAGTGTTACAGAGAGGCACCTATGATTTAGTGGATTATGATGGATTATCTCTCGGTGATCCCCAAAATGGGATTTTCCTAAAGAAGTACTATGCATAGAATATATCGCATGTGTGCTTTGTACATTATTGTACTACATGTTTTTGGTTTGGTGTGTCTTTACTTTTGCATGAAAGAGTTTTTCCCCATTCTTTAAACCTACTTATACTTTGCTTTGTACTTGAATGCACAGATGTCATCATCCTTTCCCATATATTTCATATTTATCGATGGAACTAGTCGACATACCCAGAATATTGCTTCTACATCTTGGGTCATTTACCACTCTGGAGAGTTAGTGAGTTCAGGAGGAATTTTCCTCGGATATGAAACCAATAACGTTGTAGAATATCATGTTATCATTGGAATTTTAACCGAAGCTTATTCTCCAGGAATATCTCAATTGATTATCAACCTTTATTCTCAACTCGTGGTCCATCAACTAAATCATAAATACATTGTTCATAATCCGGTTTTTCTACGTCTCCATCTAAGGGTTCATCGTCTCGAGAGATATTTTGAATTTCTAGAATATAGAAATACATCAAGAGAACTTAATACGACTACAAATTTGTTAGAAAATTATATGTTATATTGGTACATTTCTCATAGATAAACATTTGGGACATGAAGCATGTAAATAAAAACATCACATTGTTTAAAACAAAAAAAATATAATGTAAGTAGCCACCACAAAACTTGTATATAGATATATAGGCTTGTATATAAAGTAGCAATCTTTTTGTCAAAATACATCATCCAAAGTACATAGGAGGGAAAAATGTGGGCCTTTATGCCCATAGTATCATCATAAAATACTTATGTGTTAGAGACTCTACTCGTCTTCTTGCACCACATTGTGCTCAACATAGCACACAACTGCTCTCGCCAATCGTCGTAGCAGATGACTAAGGCCTTCAGACACCCCAACTATATGTCTCTAAAGATGTAAGGGTACATTTCATATCCTCATGGAAGGAATACACATGGTCAAACCACAAAGTTTCCTCTCCACCTCTCAAAGTCCTCCTACTCCGACGTCAACTTATGCTACTGCCTATGCATCTCCACGATGTCCTAGTGATGGAATCCCCACCAGAATTGACGTGTCTCTTTCTGCATGATGAAAACAAATGAATTAGATCCCTCGTCATACAACAAAAAAATACATATAAACATATAAAAGAAAAAATATTGTTACAAGGTTATGGTATTTCATACCTGATGTATCCCACTGTGCCTCCTCTAGGAGAACTAAATTTGTGTTGCCCCTAAAGTCAACCTCAACATATGGGAAATCCTCTATAACCACAAGCTGTCTCCTCCACCATGCAAATAAGTCAACAGTAAAATGGAGGGCTGAGGGTTCATTCCCCAACCTAGGTGAAAGACTCATCCACCGCTCCATATGTGGCTCGGTCATGGGGTGTGCCATCAATGCAAACTGCGGTTGCATCTATGGAAATCACTCTAGAAAGAATGAAACTATGAAATATCCATATCCATATTATTTCCGCCTGCCTATTTGAAACTTAGATATCTTCTCTTTGATGTTCCTCAAGAACCCTGCACTCTAGTTAGAAATATCGGGCTACAAGAACTGAATAACATATGATATTTGAGACTTGGAAGCAAGGTGGGCACTGGTGCTTCCTTCCAGTTTTGTGATAGTGAAAATAATGGATCATAGAGGTAGGTCCATCACATATTTAATGGCAATCCTTCCTCCTACCAAGCACGACCCGATACACAATACTGGGCAACATATGCCTATTCCGGTCGTGGAGTAGACCGATGTCCAGACAAAAGAATGGGTGCTCCCCTCTTCGAGAGCCCCATCAGGAAATACACGTCACCCATGTTGATCTCAAGCATGTGTGGTCCTATCTGAAATGCTTTCTCATAATTATCCCATAACCCGATCAGATACTCAAGTGAAAGTACCTGTTTTCTCATATTTTGTATCTTGAAGTACTTTAGCAAGCCGTTTCATAGAGCTTCCCTTTATTGAGGGTATTTTAAGGTAGCTGTATTGTTGAATTCATGTTCTCTCTCCTTCCATTATATAGTTATTGGCTAATTTCAAACCTACAAATTCACAAAAGAATCATGTTAGCCAATATTTCAAGAAAAAGAATTGCCTTTTCACAGTATAACAAGCCAATTTTTTTCTAAATTTTGCGCCCAACACTCCCCGGAGGGGAAAAAAAGAGTGCTAGCACTCTCCTAGAGGACATACTAGGGAACTTAAATCTCTATCAATGCCCCCTCGGTTACTTAAGCGAGCGCTGATCCTGTTTGGTGCTCTAGGGCTTTCCAAGGAGCCCAAGCTCATGAAAGAAATGATGAAATTAGATAAAAATACATGCAAATGAATGAGAAAGGCTAGAGAACCAACCTGATCCAGAAGGAATCACGAATAATCTCCTGTATCTCCCACAGTCAACGCCAAAAAATCACTCCAAAAGGGGAAAAACTCAAAGGAAAAAGGGAAATGGTAAAACAAAAGGTGAGAATGACTTGTTTTTTCCTTAATTGATTTTTAATATCTCTAAATCAAGTCATTTACACCCCTTTTTTCACATTTATAATGTTTTATTTTTGAGTTTTTCTAAATTATTGTCGATTTTAAAATAAATTGTTGACATTTTTTACCCAGAACAACTTGATTATGCAGGAATTTACAGAGAAAAGATTTTTTGATGACCTTGTGACACTATTAAGAAAACTTCGTCACACTTCAAGCTCATTAAAATATGAAGAGACGTATGTTGGGTGGTAGATTATCTCTTTTTCAGTCCCAACAGACTAACTATGGAAAATGAACACTCTAGTCAATCTTGACTAGAAGAGTTCTTCGTTGTATCGTTTTATACCTTTTCGGACCTCATAGACTAAAATCATGAAAAAGGACAACCCCAGAGTCTTCTTTGAGTTATTTTCAAACTCCCTAAACATGAAAAACAACTGAGTTTTCCTTCCATGGACTTGCAAAATTACACACTGAAGGGCCCATTTGGGGACAAACCCTTACTTCTTCCAGATTGTTAAATAAAGGAAGAGGAACTTACCGAAGGTGATTTATATCGAGCATGTGTTACCCTCCTCCATCTTGTTAAATGAAAAAGTGGTACTCATCTATTTGGATGGGGGAAAATTGAAAGAAGTGGGTCAAGCTTCTTGAAAACTTTTCAAGAAACCCTCGTAGTCAACCTTGAACACGACACTTGTTTTCATTTTACCATACACTTGGATAATCCATTAAGCCTCTACACTGAACCAATCCTATGACTCTTTCTACAGTTCCTTTATCCCATCGAAATAATTCCTTAGCACTCACTACATTATGTTTTAGTCCACTCTGAGTCTATGATGCTAAGTCTTATATCGTGCCTCAGTGTTAAAGGGAAGTCTTCACCTCAAAAGTTATCTATATACAATGTTACCAGTTTCCATACCCTTGTCAATCCATTTTCATCTACTATATATTATCACCTTCCTATGACGAGTTTCGTGTTGATTGATGGGGGATACATCAATGCCCTCCTTTGACGAGTCTTTTCCTGTCGACTTCAACAAATTATCCTGGAAATAGACTTAGGAACACATCAATACTTTGGGATATGAATGCCTCAATGGTAGGACTCCTTACATTCGAAAGTGGGTATGCATCAATGAACCTTGACTGACTGATTCCACGAATGTTTGACATCAATTCATTTTTCACATCCACTAGATTGTACTTTAAAAAGTACCTTGAGAATCATCAACATCAATGGTGATTTATATCACACTTGTTAACGGTATACCTTAATGACCGGTAATCAAGTGGTTTATTTCATGTTCGACATCAAATAATCTATTCACATGAACAAAATCATATTCTTATAGGATCAGGATGAGGACCCTGGGTTGAGTATTCATATACATATATAGTTTACCCAGGTTGTAATGGTGATTATCCGACTGATATACATGTTTTAACATAGATCCACTTTGTATTGGGTTGTGGCTATGTTCTTATCATGTTGTAGCTCCACTATGTATTCTTTCGTGGTTGTGATCAAGTTAGATCATAGAGAGATGGATCCACATTGTATCTTTGGTGGCCATCTCCTTACTCAATATCATCATGGATTTGCAGTGTATTTTTTGGCGGCCGTTCTTTGAGTGAACCATCTTCCAAGCATAGGTATGCCTACCTCGGGAATGGAACACATATTAACATTGTTTGATGGTTGTATGAAAATTCTACCAGGTTCTCCAATTCCATACCCTTGCTTCAAAGAATCTACAAAGTGTTTCGACCATCATCATTCCTTTTCCAACTTCAGACTTTGGGGGGAAATCTGTTACACATCAAAATTCCTCACTTCAACAGTGTCACATTTTCATTGTCGTAAGAGTTGTAATTGTCACACTTTTGTCGCAAGTGTCGTAAGTGTCACATTCACTTTCCCTAAGTGTCACATCTCTAATGACACCATGAAAACACTTGCTACAACCCCTAAAACATGTTATAAGCAGAAGCCCCATCATCTGATAGTTAGAACAAATGTTTTTACTAGGGAATTATTCATCTTGGCAACCTTTTGGAAGATCAATTCTCCCCTACTCATACACAGGGAGAGCTAGTGCTTCTTGTCCATCTCAGGGGGAGCATTGTAGCACTTTGTTACCCATTATAAGGGAATTCTGAGTTGGTTGAGGAAGTATTGGAATAAATACCACTTTATTCTAACGACAACTATGGATGGATTGGATTATTTTGGCTCGAATATAACTCCAGGGATGCATCTAAGGAAGATATCACAACTATTGGAGGCATATCCTAAACTAATTCCAAATATCCCCAAGGTGGTTGAGCCTCTCAAAGCCTATGAATGGAGGCATTCCCATGGTGAAAAGGGGGATAAAATCAACAAAGCATTGCTATTTTGATTGTGGATATTTCGAGCAACGGTTGGACGACGAGGTCTTAGAGAGGCTACTGCAACATTATCTGAAGATTGTAATTTTCATTTTGAAGTTCTCATATAATATACTTGGCCTATTTACTTCAATAATGTGGTTTCATGTGCTTGTCTATGTTTAATTTTATTTTCATAGATGAATTTTCTTTTCCTAATCCATTAGAGTAGAAGGAAGTCTCTTGTTTCTTGATGTTCATTGCAGGTGTTAATTTGTGCTAGAATTTGGATCAATCTTATAGAGATGAGAAAATAGGACAAACGTCATAAACATAGTACATCCTACTTCACCTTCTCCTCTCTTTTTTGATAAGAAAAATGAGTTTATAGGAATGGTAGTGTCCAAATGATTGTTTTTGTCTTGGTATAGGGGTCAGTAATCCAAGGGAAAGTTCACCTGTCTGTAGAGGAATATTTCCGTAACAATGAGTTCATGTATGACCATCAATATATATCATATTCTTCCTATCCAATTTCTTAGAAGCATAGCAATTCATGTACATACTATACATGGAAATGCTATGTTTGTATTTAGCATATTCAAGTAATCAGAATGTCTATTAACAAGAGAAAAAAATGGCATAATTTCTACTATCTATTTAGGAGGAACAATAACATTTAAAATGATAAACAACCCAAGATTTGCAACATTTATTTTAGACTTGGAAATTATGTAAATATTTCCACAAAAGGAGAATTCATCCCCAATATTAGGCATAGTAAAGGAATATGTCCAAGCACCATACAAAGCATGATTGTAATAGGTTTCGTATTTACTTTTCATTTGGAAAGGAAGAGACAAGTCCTCACTACCCTCTAACAATTGAACCAACCTTGGTGTGTATTTGGACATTTTTTCTTTTACCTTCTACAACTTTTGGAGCTCATAGTAGAGATGCTTTGGGTAGTATTGATATCACACTTTGACTCACAATAAATCTTTATTGACACCATAGAAGGATATGGGTTGATTAATTTTGAATGAAGCACAATTGATATGACTTCCAACTTTTCAAAAAAGGGTCATAAATAAGTGTTCCTATGTGTATTTTCTATATCGACTATCAGATCCTTGATAACAATGGGATGTCTCAGACCATCAAATTTGGATAGTTTATCATTAGCATGATGGAACAATGTGACATACAAAGGGTTCACCTTTAACCCTTTAGATTTTGAATAGCTACATACTACCTGTTGGATCATGTTGTCATTGATGCCAATGGTTTGTCATTGATGCAAATGGTTTGTCATTGAGGCCAATGGTTTGATTACTTGGGAGATTGTTGGATCATATGTAAATGGTATGGTTTGATTGATGTCAAGTAATTGATTGATATGATGCCCTTGATGAGAATAATATATGTCCAAGTGGAAACCAATCGATACAAAGATGAATCATTAGTGTCTTATCATGGTTGATAAGGTGCACAAATGGATGAACTCCAAAGTGGTCCCCTTATGGTGAAAGCCCTCATGGGAATACTCTTTATGGATTGGGTTATCCTAGAAGAAAGGTTGGAGGACCCATGCTTGCATGTGGAATAATGAGATGAAGATCAATGAAGTTGTTGGTGAAACTATCCTAGATGGATAGTGCTTGACATGTCATTTCTGGTGGTATGTGGAATGTCACATAACTCCTCACAGTTTGAGAGTTATGGTCTTATGAAGTTGGAGGACCCCCATATGAAGGCTTGAAGCCCCAAAAGGTCAAAGAAGTAAAAGTGCTTGAAAAGAAGAAATCA
>JZKD02S1098785.1:0-13073 GCA_000966675.3 Picea glauca | reverse complement strand
AAAACCTAGTTTCCAAAACGTCGCAATTGCGACATACATCTTCACAAATGTCGCAATTGCGACATACATCTTCACAAACGTGGCAAGAGTGACGTTCCAGTGGAAAATGTGGCAAGAGAGACGTTCCAGTGGAAAACATGGAAAGAGCGAAGTTAACGTGGTAAGACCGACATTAACGTGTCAAGAGAGACATCAACGTGGCAAGACCGACGTTATCAGGCAACATGATTTTTTTTTTTTATAAATTTCCTCTATTTTGCGACAATATGGACAATTTTGTCCATAACGCCGCAAATAAAACATCGGAATTTGACCCAAATGCAGTAGTGAAGGTTATAGAAGCATGGTCTACACAACCTTGCCAACCCATGTCGTCAACCTCTGAACAACATGTTGATGACCTCCCATCAACTAGTCAAGATACCATTGGGAAGAACAAAAGTAGAGTCAAGTTCCCATGTATGTTATGCAAAGGGAGTCATATAACTCAACTTTTTCCTCGTATGGATGAAGCCTCAAAATTACTGGAAGACATGACTATTTCACAACCCCAACTTCCAACTGCTTATCACAAGTTTACTCTCGACCCACCTGTAGTTGATGGAATGATCGATCCGGCCGTTTCATCGATCAATTCGGTTGATCATTTAGTCAATTTGGTCACATCCTTTGTTGAACCTGTTAAAACATAAGATTGATCATGTTCTCCAAGGATTATATCATTCCATCAACTAAAATCCTCCTTGGAGTATGCAAGATATGGTTGAGTTGGCGCTGCAAACTAGTTAAGGAAGAAGGTTGTAGGTTGGATAGGTTGGAAGCATCCTGGTGCAAGTATGAAATTACCAGCATCAACCTCATAGCCATCAGGTACTCCATGATATTTTTTATCTTGCTTAGAGGTCAGGAAGGGTTTGGCTACTTGATTCTCCTTTGGCACTATGAACTGGCTTAGGCGCTACAGATTTAGACATGTGCTATAAAATGTGATGTTGAAACTTTGTTTTAAGACTGCTGAACTAACATTTTTGACCAGTTGACTTCCAGGAGGATTTTTGGGTGAACTAAGATGAATTTTAAAAATAAAAGGAGTTTATTTTCAAGCATTTACCCAAGAACATTATCCTATTTAATTTTTCAAACAGGTGTCACGGATTGGGAGATTCTAAGGAATCTTTGAGCCCAATTTTTTCAATTTTCGTGATTTCCTGTTTGAGACATGTTTTGGTGACACCTATTGTGGCCAATTGGAGATGAATTTAACAAAATTGAGAGAGGTTTCACTTCATAACGAGCTTATCTACAAAAACCTCTCTCATATTTTACACATCTATTATTGTTTGAGAATTACAAGTGGAGTTTTGAAGCCTATTTTTCAGAATTTTGCCTCTTGAAAAGCAGGAAGTTAGTTAAAACGTGTCATTTTCTGTTTGTAGTTGTTTCTATTTTGGGAAAGGTGTTGGAGTTATAATGGGTGAGCTGGAAAGGACCTATATGGCTATATATTCATTGTACAAGAAGGTAATAGGTTTGGACTCTTTTCTGGAGGAGCCATTTCTATTGTTCTTGGGTGTAAAGACTCTGAATTTCGTTTTACAGTTCAATGCAGAAGTTATCTCCTTCAGAAGTTTGAGATTCATCATAGTGTTATGTTTGGATTGTAAATTTACTATGTTATATTTATTAGAATTTATTTTTAATATATTTCTAGTATTTTACTGAGAGGAAATGTTTGGAATTCATTCTAGTTTAATGCTTCATTCATACAACAAATGCTTATTGTGTTGTTTGTAAATCACTGGTTCATAATTCATTCTTGCTCAGTGCTTTGTTCTAGTAGTTTCCCTCTATGTATGTTCTTTTGAAGATTCAATAAGAATTCATCCATCGGTATATTCTCTTACTGTGGTGTACTTCTCTCTCTTTTCAAACTCTCATTTCATAAACTCTCAATTGTTGAACATAGTGCTTACTTTGCCTCAAACCTTTAGAAAGAAAACAACTAGCCATTGACTGTTTTGAGATTTCAGGTTTTGACTCCATTGCCCAATGATACCTTTTCCTTGCTTGTCCTACCAAATTTTATAAAAACAAACCTGTTCTTATCATAAATCTGACCTTCTGAATGTTATTGTTGAATATATTTGGAGTCTTAGAGCCTTTTGGCCCTTGAGAGAGCCCTCTCTGATTATATAGGTCAGAAATACAGTCTAAAGTAGGTTGAAATGGTTACCTTGGGGTTTCCTTGATATATCCCAAGGAAAATATCGAGTGATAACATCTTGGCGCCATTGCTGGGGAACCAAAGCTATCATCTTCCTTGGGAAAGAACGACAAAGCTTTAGAGCTGATTGTTGATGGTGAACAACAATCAGATACAAGAAGGCTATGTACCTTTCACCTGACGACTCCACTCCTGATTAAATCAAATTTATAGACTCCACTGGAGGACGAACTCACATGACAAAGATATGGAAGTACAGTATGGAAGAATGAGGTACTTAGGCTTGAATTTTCTTCAAGAAGTATTATTCTATTTTATCAATATCTTCTTGTCCTTTCCTAATTTTTCCAAAATATTTTTTCTTCATTTATTGCATTCAAATGAACACCATGAACCCACTCTTGTATATCCTTCACTACAAACTGTAAATATACCTTCTCCTCATATAGCTGATTATGACCAAGACCCTTTATCTGATTCATATGATAACCTTGAACATGCTTGTAAGTTTTATGAAATCAAAGCTGATATACTGTCTTTTGTACCTATTCTTGTATCTTACAAGATTCAACATAGATACAAACCTTTAAAATTGCCTTCCATTCTTCATGATTTTCCTCCAAAGCATTACAAATACCTTCCTATTTTTGATGGAGAAGTTGAGAACCTTACAGGTGAAAAACATACTTATGCTTTTGAGCATTTCATTGACCTCTTTGAAGTTGAGCATGATGATGTTTGTATGAAATCCTTTTCCTAGTCTTTACGAGGGGATGTCAAGCAATGGTTTAGGCATTTGTTTCCTGATTCAATCAGCTCATGGAAGGAACTAAGTCATGTTTTTTTGAACTTTTGGGGCAAAATAAAGTCGTGGGAACTATTCCTTTCAGAATTTTATACCATGAGAAGAATGAATAATAAAACTGTCTCAAATTTCAGTAAGAAATTTGCTAGTCATTATTACAAAATACCCGAAGAGATCCAACCAACTGAAGGTACTGCCAAGTTATATTATGCTATGGCCTTCCATTCAAATTTCTCTTTTTATCTCTTGGAGAGGAAGTCTGTGTCTTTGCAACAGATGTTCTCTGATGCCCAAGAGGTGGAGGACAATCTCAGAGCTTGTGGAAATCTTTCAGATAAGTTGGAGGATGAAGCGTTGAGTCTTAAAAAGTGTGAGAATAGGCATGGACAACAAGAAGAGGCTGATTTGGAACTGTGTTTATTTCGTCATGAGGATAATATTACAACATATTATGATCAAGTGGCTGACTCACCAACTGTTGATCCAAATCCTCTTTCTATGGATATTCAAGAGGTTTCCAATTTACCTCCTTATGACGAGTATTATGATGTTTATGAAAATTTTCTTCTAGAGCAACCATTTGTAGGTTCATCTCCCTGAGATGATTCTTTTCAGTAGTCTTATGAAGGTTTACAACCCACACATTTCAGCCATGATGATAGACAACAAAAAGGTAGCAAGTTTGCTGAAGGAAATGCTCTACCCCTATGCTTTTCTTCATTCCAATTTCTGAAAGAGAGAGTTCACCATCTTATAAACCAGTAGCCTTCTGAAGATGTTATTGATCCCATAGTTTGTTATGCGGAAGGTTTTACCAATTCAAGTTTGCAACCATCAAGTAGTTGTGAATTTGAAAGTGAAAATGATGAAGCTATAAATATTTTAAGTGATCATGGATATGAGAATAGTCAGGCAGTTTTCTATTTGAACCATTCATTTCCTAAAACTTTATTTGAAGAATAAGTTGGTCAACAAACAATTTTCCTTTCTTCCTTTGAAAATCAAAATAACATTTATTTTGAAGGACATCAGGGGTCATTTTCAAAATCTTTCCAGACTGATGGTGAGTATAAAGGATTGAAACAAAAAACAACATATGAAACTGAAGATAATTGTTTTATATGTGTTGATCAACAAGAGGTTTTTCTTCATGAGATGCAAGATCCTTTTGCAACATGTTTGCAGTCAATGAGTGAGCTTAAGTTTTCAGATTTGGTCAGTGATGAAACTGATTTCAAACTCTTAGATGCATTGCCTTTAATTAGGTATTCCTTGTTGCCTTTGAAGAAACACATGAAAAGGATCCAACCAGTGGACGAGATGCTTGAATGGCTTCATTGGATTTTTCATTTCACTTGATCAAACAACTCAGGGGCTAGCTTAGGGTAGGTAGGTTGTGTAAAATAAGCTCAGCACCCTGAGCATCTCTTTTAGAAGTTAGTTTTCAGTTTTCATTTGGTTTCAGTTGAAGGTCACAGGTCAGATCAATTTGCATAGGTTAAAGTTTGGGAGCATCCCATGGATAAGGCACTAGAATTGCATGTTATTGGAGCCTCACAAGGAGGTCTCCATCCCCTGTGGAGCCAGATTTTAACAGATAATATTGATCATGTTCTCCAAGGATTATATCATTCCATCAACTAAAATCCTCCTTAGAGTATGGAATCTATGGTTGAGTTGGCACTGCGAACTAGTTAAGGAATAAGGTTGTAGGTTGGATAGGTTGCAAGCATCTTGGTGCAAGCATGAAATTACCAGCATCAACCTCATAGCCATCAGGTACTCCATGATATTTTTTATCTTGTTTGGAGGTCGGAAAGGTTTTGGCTACTTGATTATCCTTTGGCATTACGAACTGGATTAGGCACTACAGATTTAGACATGTGCTACAAAATGTGCTTCTGAAACTCTGTTTTAAGACTGTTGAACTGACATTTTTGACCAGTTGACTTCCAGGAGGATTTCCAGGTGAACCAAGATGAATTTTAAAAACAAAAAGGAGGTTATTGTCAATCATGTACCCAATAAAATTAACCTCTTTCATTTTTCAAACAAGTGTCATGGATTGGGATATTCAAAGGAATCTTTGAGCCCATTTTTTTTTTCCAGTTTTTGTGATTTCTTGTTTGAGACATGTTTTGGTGACACCTATTGTGGTCATATGGAGATGAATTTAAAAAAACTGAGAGAGGTTTCTCTTTATAACGAGCTTATATACAAAAACCTCTCTCAGATATTTAACAAATGTTATGGTTTGATAATTACAAGTGGAGTTTTGAAGCCTATTTTTCAGAATTTCGCCTTCTGAAAAGCAGGAAATTAGTTAAAACGTGTCATTTTCTGTTTGTAGTTGTTTCTATTTTTGGAAAGGGGTTGGAGTTCAAATGGGTGAGATGGAAAGGACCTATATGGATATATATTCATTGTACAAGAAGGTAAGAGGGTTGGACTCTTGGCTGGAGGAGCCATTTCTATTGTTCCTGGGTGTAAAGACTTCGAATTTCGTTTTGCAGTTCAATGCAGAAGTTATCTCCTTCAGGAGTTTGAGATTCATCATAGTGTTATGTTTGGATTGTAAATTTCCTATGTTATATTGATTACCATTTATTGTTAATATCTTTCTAGTATTTGACTGAGAGGAAATGTTTGGAATTCATTCTAGTTTAATGCTCCATTCATACAACAAATGCTTATTGTGTTGTTTGTAAATCACTGGTTCAGAATTCATTATTGCTTAATGCTCTGTTCTAGTAGTTTCCCTCTATGTATGTTCTTCTGAAGCTGCAATAAGAATTCATCCATGGGTATATGCTCTTACCGTGGTTGAATTCCCCCTCTTTTCAAACTCTCATTTCATAAACTCTCAATTGTGGAACATAGTGCTTACTTTTCCTCAAACCTTCAGAAAGAAACCAACTAGCCATTGACTGTTAAGGCATTGAGATTTCAGGTTTTGAATCCATTTCCCAATGATACCTTTTCCTTGCTTGTCCTACCAAATTTTATAAAAAAAAACATCTTCTTATCAAAAATCTGACCTTCTGAATGTTATTGTTGAATATCTTTTGAGTCTTAGAGCCTTTTGGCCCTTGAGAGAGCCCTCTCTAATTGTATAGGTCATAAATACAGTCTAAAGTAGGTTGAAATGGTTACCTTGGGGTTTACTTGATATATCCCAAGGAAAATACCTAGTGATAACAAAACCAGTTGACAAAGTGGTTGATCCGATCCCATCCTTGGTCGATCCCACTCTCTCGCTAGAGAGTGAAACCCAATCGGTCGATCCCTTTCCACCCGTCAACCCCATTCTCCCCTTGGAGAATGAAACCCAAGTGGTCGCTCTGATATCATCATCATTCGATCCTAATCTCCCGCTAGAGAGTAAATCCGATATTGCCCACATTTTTCTCATTGATATAGAATCTACCATGTTGAGGGGCATTCCTCCTTCTCCTGTGGAACCTCCTCCAAGTAATGAGGCCATCCTTTTTAACTGGGGTGTGAGAACTGGACCTTGTCTTCCCTCTCACATTCCTTTCCAGATTATAGTATAGGTTTGTGGTCGGGACATTCCTCAGACATTGATAGATGAAGGTGCGTCTGTTAGTATTTTTTCCTCTATTGCTTGGCAAGCTTTGGGTTGTCTTCAGCTTGCACCGGTTACGTAGAATCTGTTAGCTTTTAACAGAAGAACCATTCAAATTTTAGGGACCCTTCCTCAGTTTCCTGTAACTTTGGGCGGGAAAACTATCTTTATTGACGTTATGGTAGTCCAAGACCCCTTGGATTTCTCTTTACTCCTTGGGCGGGATTATGTCTATGCCATGAAAGCTATTGTTTCCACTCTTTTTTGTGTGATATATTTCCCTCATGATGGAAGAATTGTGATTATTGATCAACTTTATTTCATCGGTCCTGACTGGATGACCTCCGTAAATGTTTCTTATATGCAGAAAATATCTCCCCTACCACAGGTCAATTATGTGGCGTTGTCTCCCATGCCTTCAGCTGCCGATGCAGATGCTCCTCTCATTGTAAGCTCAATCTCTTATGACTTAGATCCAATATTTGACTTGGTGATCTCTTTAGTAGGGCTATTGGAGCCTGATCTCTTTACCCCTGTCGCGACCCTCGACATGTGTTCCTTCTAGAGCGTGTTTCTTCCATCAAGTGAAGATCTCTTGGAGGCCATGATCAAGTTTTGTCCCTTGACATGGTGTCCTTCCAGAGCCTTGTCCTCTTGGAAGCCATGATCAAGAAAGAAGTTGAGCATGGTTTTCTGATTTTAAGCTCATTAAAAAATGAAACCAAAGTTGAGCATGGTTTTTTGATTTCAAGATCATTACAAAATTCTTTCAACCTTTGGACATCATGCTGAAGTCAGAGTCGCTAGTTTCTTAAGCTGGGGGATAAATACCAACCATCCTCGTGTTATGCATTGGGAAGTCCAAGCATAGTTTTCTATGGTTCAATCTTGTGTAAAAATGAAACCACCTACCTCAAGCATAGTTTCCTTTGGTTAAATCTTGTGTAAAAATGAAACCTGGTTCAAGCATAGTTTTGGCTAGTTTTATGCTTGTGGAAAAATAAAATCTATCCCAAGCATAATTTTGTTTTGTTTTAAATCTTGCGTAAAAATGAAAACAATCCTGTGCTCAGTCTTTGTTCTTTCTCATGCTCGTAAATACCTGAGAATGTAACCGATAAAATTTTTATCACTTTTTCGGACTCATAAAGGTTATATGAAAAAGGAACCCCCTGGAGTTCCCTTCAAGTTCTTTTCAGACTCTCTAAACATGAAAAGATTTCCGAGCGATCTTGTTCTTTTCACACTCGTTAAAGTATTAGAAAGCGCATCTATTGAGTATAGTTTATCTCTTTTTTGGTCTCTTCAGACTAACTTACAAAAAAGGAATTGAGAGAGTTCTCTTTAAGTGTTTTTCAGACTCTCTAAACATGAAAAATCCCCGAGTTTTCTCTCTTTGGACTCGTAAAACAAACATCGAAAGGCCCATATGGGACCAAACCACTCCTTCCTAGGGTTCGTTAAACATACTCTGAAGGACTCATCCGAAGGATGAGCTTACAACTCAATCATATGTTATCCTCCTCAAGCTTGTGTAAAAATAAATAGGTACTCGCCAGAATTGGTGGGGGAAAAATTGGGAAAGAAATGTATCTAAACCTATATTCTATGGAAGAGTCGCTTTTGAACATGACACCCTTTAACTTTCTTTGTGTCTAGGTTGGAAAATCTGCTTGTCTCTTTATCATACTCCTTTATACGATTACCCTTATGGTCTATAGTCCCTGTTGTTGAGTTAGTGTTTCCAAGACAATTTTTGTGTCATCAATATGTTCAAAGAGAATTTCAACCCGGAAAGCCTTCTATTGCATCGACCATTTTTGTATTCCTTAAGCCTTCTATTGCGTCGGCCATCCCTGAGTCAGTCCTGAGTCACTGGTTACTTTGATCTACTTCAAATCTTGTTATTTGTTTCATGTCATTGATGGGGGATACACTAAGGCCCTCCTGTGATGAGTCTTTTCCTATAGACTTCAACTCATGATCCAAGAATTAGACTTAGAAACTAATTGGTACCTTGGAACTTGCATGCCTCAATGGCAGGTTTCCTCGCTTTCGACAATGGGTTTTCATTATTGACCCCTGATTGAGAGACTCCGCCGAGTGTTTGACTTCAGCTCATTATATCACATTCATTGGATTGTACTAGAGTACCTTGGGAGTCATTGACATTAATGGTGATTTCCCTCGCACTTGTTAATGGTATACACTAATGACCGATAATCAAGTGGTTTCTACCATGCTCGACTTCAACACATGTATTCGCATGGTTAGATTCATACTATAGAGTGGTGGAGATGAAGACCCTGAATCTTTTTTGACAGATTCAGGTTGATTTGGAGTATATTCAGTTTGTACTGTTGCATAGATCCACATTGTATGTCTCATGGCTATGTTCGAATTTGAGTCTTTAACACATAGATCCATAGTGCATTTTTGGTGGCTATGTTCATATTTGAGTCATATTGGCATGGATCCACAGTGTATGTTTGGTGGCCATGAACTGTCTTACTTGACATGGATCTTTGCATGTCGGCATTTATGCTTTGATTCATTTGTATTCTGAGTATGGGAATGCCTACTTCAATGATGATATATTATTATACTGTATTTCCTTGTTTGTTGGCAGGCTTCCGACCAACTGTTCTTTGTTCCCTACACACACTTGACAAAGTATTTCAGCTATCACTTTGTTCTAACTTCATACTTTGGGGGGCTCTCTGTTACACATTATTTTCTTTACCCTTATGACCATTAGTGATGCAAACCTATCCTTTGTCTTTAGAAGGATCAATAGCCTGAATTCCTGAAGAAATAAGGGAGAATAACTTTCCTTGAGAGAAGAAGTTGTATTTTCCTTTGTAAAAACCCTATTAAGGAGGATTTCCACAGGTTGCTCTATATGCAGGGTGCGGAAATGCCTGATTTTTGCACCTTGCTCTATAGCTAGGTTGCAGAGTTTCCGCAGGTTGCACTATACCTAGGGTGTGGAAATTCCTGTATGTGGGAAAAACGAGCGTCTTCTCGATGCTTCTAGAAGGAGAAGATTCTATGGTGAGGTGGCCTCCAAATGGTTTGGATCTTACCCACTTTCATGATTTAGTGGGATCATCCTAACCTCCTCACCTTATCCTCTTCATCTTATAAAAGGAGAGGAGCTCTCATGGAGAAAGTTAGTTGTTTTGGATTGAGATTGTTAGCTTGGTTAGAGTGGCTTTTAGATTTGATTTGTCAAGATATATTGTGAGTAGCTATTAGATCTATGATCTCAGAATCCATGGACTAGAAGTGTGTGGGAAGCAAGGAACCGTTGGAAGGAACCTGACAACATCAAGGCATCTGGTTATATCTTTCTTCCACATTCTTTAATACAAATATACTTTTATTTCCTATATGAATGTTATTTATCCATATTGTATGATTCCTTGATCATGTACATAGTTTCATATCAAGCAGACTCTGTTATTCTTGTCTTCGTTGGCTTGTGCTTATTTGCAGATATTTCTCATAAACCTCGTGATGAAGCTTGGATTGCATTGGCGAAGTTAGATCTTCAATATTTAACAGGTATGTTTTAGATCCATTTCTCATTTGATAATTTAAAGATAAGGAAAGAGTAGTGTATTGTCTTGTTTTGTTCTAGTTTTGTAGTGAATCTAGGGGGATTGATTTGTGTCTACACTTAACAATTAGCCCAATAACAGAGGATGTAGTTGCATCCTTGTTATCTGAAGAGATGAGGCGAAAAAGCATGGATGGTCATAGAACAAATGCTTTATTTGTAAGAGGTCATACCCAAGACAAGAATCCTGGTAAGTCTTTGGGGGGAGACCTAAATCTACAAGTAGATCTAAGTCTCCAGGAAAATATTTGAGGAAATGTTAGAAGTGTGGTAAAACAGGGCATTATAAGAAATATTGCAAGTCTAAGAAGGTTGATAAACCAAAGGGATCTGATAGTACCTCTTCCATAGAGGAAAAAACCTCCATTGAATAAGGAGGTGATGTTTACTTGGCATCTACATGTACACATGCATATCATGATGTATGGTTGATCGACTCAGGTGTGTCATATCATATGACTCCTCACAGGGAGTGGTTCTGTGAATATGAAAAATATGATGATGGTGATTTATTCCTAGGAGATGACTCGACAACCATAATCATGGGACATGGAAGGGTTAAGTTGCTGCTAAAATATGGAAGGATTATAACTCTCCCTGGGGTTTTGCACATTCCAAAACTAGCCAGGAGCCTAATATTTGTAAGCAAGTTGGATGATGCAGGAGTGGATACTGTATTGGGAAAGGGCACTTGCAATATGGTACGAAGGGCAATGTTGTTGATGAGGGGAGTTCGTTCTGGAACTCTGTACAAGTTGTTGGGAAGCACTTATACTAATGGGTGTAACAGTTCTGTTTTCCCTGAGCAAAGAAATGAAGGGGAAAAGACCAATACTGTCCCTGAAAAGAAGACCATGTTGTGGCATCAAAGACTGGGGCATATTGGAGAAACGAGCCTTCAAATACTACATGGTAAAGGTATGGTTGAAGGTATTTCAAATTGCAGTCTGGATTTTGATTTCTGTGAACATTTCATATATGGTAAATATAATCGAGTAAGATTCCCATTTGGTGCTACAAGAGCAAAGGGGATCTTAGAATTGATACACAGTGATGGGTTTGGACATGTTCCTGTTCCATTCCTAGGTAAATCTATGTATTATGTTTCATTCATAGATGATTTCTCAAGGAACACATGGATTTATTTTCTTAGAAAGAAATATGAGGTATTTGATCAATTTAAAGAGTTTAAGGCCCTGGTAGAAAATCAGACAGAAAATAAAATAAAGGTATTGAGAACAGATAATGGTGGAGAATTTTACGGAAATGAATTTGAAGAATTTTGTAAGAAGTGTGGTATAGCAAGGCAGAAGACTACTCCATACACTCCTCAGCATAATGGAGTTGCAGAAAGGATGAACAAGACACTGATGGAAAAAGCAAGGAGCATGCTCAGCGATGCCGATTTAGGACATGAATTCTGGGCAGAGGTAGTGGCTACACCATGTTACCTGGTTAATCGATCACCGTCATCAACGTTGGATGATAAAACTCCACACGAGGTATGGACTGAAAAGAAACCCTCTCTTCAACATCGTAGAGTGTTTGGTTGTGATGCTTATGTATATGTTCCAAAGGAAAATATGAGTAAGCTGGATAAAAAGGCTGAAAAATGTATCTTCATTGGTTATAAGTATGTTGTGAAAGGTTATAAGCTTTGGAGCCTAGATACCAAGAATACTGTTTACAGTCGAGATGTTGTTTTCAGAGAGGTAAAAGATGTTTCCAAATAAGAATTCATACCAAGGCCAGAAGAACCTGAGAAAATAGAGCTTGAGTTGGATGATGCAAAATCTGAATCATCTGAAGAAGATGAAGAAACAAAAGAAGAAGAACCTCATACCCCAGTATTGAGGAGATCAATGAGAGAAAGAAGACAACCAGAAAGGTATAGTCCACCTGATTTTCGTTCTAATTTTGCTTTATCAATTACTGATGATGATCCCATAACTGTCAGGGAAGCAATGAATTCAGAGGATAGTAAACTATGGAAGAAGGCCATGGTTGAAGAAATGGATGCCTTGGATAATAATGAGGCATGGGATATATTTGAGTTGCCAGTTGGAAGAAAATATATTGGTAGAAAATGGTTGTTTAAGAAGAAGTTTAATGCAGAAGGTAAAGTGGAGAAATACAAAGTTTGGTTAGTAGAAAAAGGTTATTCCTAGGTAGAGGGAATTGACTTTGGTGAGATTTTTTCTCTTGTTTCCAAGTTAACATCTATTAGATTTATTTTATCTATTGCTGTTGCTTTTGATCTTGAAGTGGAACAGATGGATGTGAAGACAACATTCCTACATGGGGATTTAGAAGAAGAAATCTACATGAAGCAGCCAGAAGGCTTTGTAGTGAAGGGAAAGAAAGAGCTGGTCTATAAGCTAAAGAAGTCACTATATAGTCTGAAGCAATCACCTAGGATGTGGTACCAAAATTTTGACACATACATCCTTGGATTGGGATTTGTGAGAAGCAGGGCTAATCACTATGTATATTCCAAGAAAGTTGGTAATCACTTCATTTATGTAGTGTTGTATGTTGATGACATGTTTTTGGTAGGAAATAACATGGATGTTATCAAGGAGGTGAAATCACAGCTATCCTCCAAATTTGAAATGAAGGATCTCGGTGTTGCTAACCTCATTCTTGGAATGGAAATTAAAAGAGATCGTGCAAATAGGAAACTCTAGTTGAATTAGAGAAAATATGTTGAGACTATATTGTAGAGGTTTAATATGCATGGAAGTAAACCGATCAAGGTTCCTATTCCTATAGGTGTAAAGTTATCTACAGATCAATGTCCCAAGACACATGAAGAAGAAGAGGACATGTCCCATGT
>JZKD02S1098774.1:0-13073 GCA_000966675.3 Picea glauca | reverse complement strand
CAGATGTCATTTGTAAGTACCCTACTTACAACAAAGAAATTCACTCCATTATGAAATCCTGCCTCCAGTGGAGGCATTACATTCTCGGGAAGGAGATAATCATCCACACTGATCAGAAGTCATTGTAGTTCATGCAGACACAAGACAAATTGTAGAATCACTGCCATTAGAAGTGGTCCACATACTTGCAACAGTTCAACCTCAACATCAAGTGTAAGACATGAAGTATCAATTGCGTCGATGATTTCCTTAGCCGACTTCCATTCGTGGCACTCACCACAGTGCTAGACTCTTGTGGCCATGAGATCTCCATATGGCCCCAACTCTATGAGAAAGATCATGACTTTTCCACCTCCTACCAAATGTTGGGCACAAACATAGTTGTCACTAATTTCCGTCTTCAAGATGGGTTGTTGTGCCATCTGGGCCATCTCTTCATTTCATTAAGAGAGAAAGAGAAGCTGATTTGGGAATCCCACTATAATCGGGTGGCATGACACTTCGATGTAGAAAAGACAGTGGCAATGCTGCAACAACATTTCTACTGGATGAAACTTCTACATGATGTCAGTAAGTATATCAGGGCCTACATTTCCTATGTTATTTCGAAAAGAGCCACTAAGAAACAAGGCCTATATAGCCATCTTCCTAATCCTGACAGGACCTGGGAACCCATCTCAATGAACTACGTGTCAGCCTTCCATCTACCAAGTGGGGACATGACTATGTTTTTGTGGTTGTTGATCGCTTTTCCAAGATGGTGATTCTAGCCTCTTGTAAGAAGAGCATCATAGAAGATTCCATTGCCAAGCTATTCTCTGAACAAGTGTGGGTACATTTTGGGATACCACAAACCATTATATCATATCAGGACAGTCAATTCCTCAACACATTTTTGTCAAACCTTTGGTCACTGCTGGACACCAAGCTCACTAAATCTACTGCCTTCCACCCCAAGATGGATGGCCAAACTAAGGTCGTCAACCGAATGATCCTACATATCCTATGCATGTACAATTCCAAGCACCCCCGCACATGGGATGAGAGTCTTCCCTATGTTCAACACAACTACAATAGAGCCATACATAGCTCAACCGATCACAACCCCTTTCAGGTGGGGTTGGCATTTCAACCATTGGGTCCCATGGATGTTTCACTACCCCTTGCGACCACCCAAGAAGACTAGTCCCATGCTCCAACTGAAGCTGAAAAATCCACTTGGTTCATTGAGCGGATCCAACACATCCACCAATAGGTTCAAGATATTTTACAGAAGTCCAATTCCAAGTACAAGCAACACCATGATCAACATCAGGTGCAACACAATTTTGAGGTGGGAGACAAAGTTTGGTTGCACTTGCAGAAAGAACACCTTACATGGCCCCACCAGAATCTTCGTCCACTCCACTATGGACCTTACACCATCAACAAGGTTGTGGGAGACAATGATTTTGATCTCAACATTCCCCCCTTCCTTGGCTTGCACCTAGTGTTCAATGTGGATCTTCTTCGGCCATATTTTCCACCATTATTAGACACCTCATAGATAGTAGAATAGTTGACACCAACATAGCTCAACCTTGATTGCATGGAACAAGAATCCACTGATCATATCGTGGAAACACAGGTCAAGGCCACTATCCATCACAGGATCCAACTTTATTTGGTTGTCAAAGTAGAGCAGCTCCTGCACCAAGGCAAGTGGCTCACTCGGGGCCAAATTCAACGGAAATTTCCTCATCTGATGGGGAACTCAACACAATGGAGACCATTTATTCCTAAGGGGGAGGATTGATCTAGGTGGTGGAATGTGATGTTTGTCAACGTAACAAGGGAGAAACAGTCAAAGCTCATGCCACACTACAACCATTGTCGATTCCATCCACTATTTGGAGGGATATCTCTATGGATTTCATTGTTGGATTACCTAAATCGGGCAATAAGTCAGTCATCATGGTGGTAGTTTATCATCTTTCCAAGTATGCTCATTTATGTTCTCTTCAACACCCATTTACCACCTCCATTTTGTCTCAACTTTTCATGGATCATTTCTTCAAGATTCATGGCATGCCTCATTCTATTATTTTTTATTGAGATCCCACTTTCACTAGCAATTTTTGGCAAGAAATGTTCAGGATACAAGGCACCCAATTGCATCTTAGCACCGCCTATAATCCCCATACTAATGGTCAAATTGAAGTTTTCAAAAAGTGTTTGGAAACATATTTTAGTTGTTTTGCATCTGAAATACAAAATCAGTGGGCTCAATGGTTACCACTAGATGAATGGTGGTACAACACTTCTTACCATACAACTACTCACATGACTCCTTTTGAAGCGGTATATGGAAAAAATCCACCTTCATTTCTCTCATACATGTCTGGTGTCTTGAAGGTCTAGGCGGTTGACCAAAAACTTATAGTTCATGAGGCTATTCTCCATACCCTCAAAGAGAATTTGGTCATGGCTCAGAATCACATGAAGCAATAAGAAGATCAAGGTTGCTCTGAATGTCAATTTGCTGAAGGCGATCATGTGTTTCTTCAACTGTAGCCTTATAAGAATACTTCACTCAAGGATGAACATTGTTAGAAATTGGCACCCAAATTTTATGGTCCTTAAACAATTCTCATGCGTGTGGGATAGGTGGCATATCAGTTAGCTTTGCCCAGTCATTCTAAGATCCATCATGCTTTTCATGTCTCCTATTTAAAGAAAGTGATTGGAACTGGGTGTTGGACTCAAACCATCCTCCCTGAGTTTGATGAATAAAACACCATATGGTTGCAGCCACAAATAGTCTTGGACCAACATGAGCGTCATCTTTGCTAGCGCACCATCAAGGAAGTGTTAATATAGTGGAAATATAAAACTCCAACATATATGATCTGGATTATTTTTGACACAAAATGAGAGAGGAGATATAATAAATAAATGTACAAAGATATATCAGATATCCAATAATATAACATATATTTATCAAAAATACAACTGTAAACATAGAGATATAGTAATACACAATTTCTATTAATGAGGGAAATGTACAAGACTATAAAAATACAGAGTGAAGGACTTGCTAGAATGGTGGCATATTATCTCTGAGAAGAGATGTGACTGCTACTCACATTCGCAAGAAGGTGATTACAATGAGGTTCTAAAGGACATTTTAACATAAATACAATCCAAAACCCTAACCCCAGAAGATGACAAACCAACAGTTTTGTGGACCCTGTTTTGGGTAGTTTGGTGTATCAACTTCTCAAGGGCGTAACTTTGACATACGATCTCCATTTGGGGCACACGTTAGCTCATTGGAAACTTATCGTCGAGGAGATTCATTTTGGGAGCTCAATTAAATCCTTTGGGTAGAATTGAGGTGCTCGATCCCAAAAAACCTTCATTTAGGCCCTCAAAATGGCCCCAAAAGTTTAGGAACTGAAAAAACTGCTAAAAATAGCAAATTTCCATAAGACTGTTTAGAGCCAGTTGGAATAGGTGGGCGGCCACCGATATTCACCTGGATCAATCCTGCCTCCTTAAGAAGTAATGGTCTCCATTGGGTTCAGTTCCCGAGGGAGAGGGAAAAGCGTTTGTTGAATCTACATCTTGATGAGTTGCTTTCCTTGCTAGAGAAGTTGCACTACTTAGGTTGTTGAAGGTTGTCATGAACCTGTGGCTGAAAGGGTTGAACCTTTTTAACCAGTCTATCTACATGAGTTGATTGTGTGCAGAAGGAATCCTTATGCTTTTTTTCAATCTTACCGACTTGCTTATGCTGGATAAAAGGTTTTTGGACTGAGGCTACAGTGGTTGTGGTGTTCTTCTGTTCACCTTTTGGAAAGACTGTGAAGAAGATGAATTTTGTAGTATAAGATACTACCTTGTGGCACTATTTAGGTGGGACAATAGTTGGAACTACCTATGGTATTCTATAGAGAAGACCCCCTAGAGTAACAATGACACTACGAGGTTGAGACTCATAAACAACATAACGTTTCCACCTATGTGGTTGGCCCAAAAGAACGTAACACATATCCAGCAAGGAAACATCACATACTACCTTATCCTTGAAGGGATGGATGTCGTATGACAATTGACACTGCTGGATGACACAAAGGTCTCATCCTTGGTGAAGCCACCTGATGTTATATGGTTGTGGGTGTGGTGTTGTCGACAATCACAACGGTTTGATGACCTTTGTTGAGATGAGGTTCTTCTGGCTTCTGCTATCAACAATAAAATGCAGCGGGGTCTCATTCACCCACATTTGTGAATGAAAAGGGAACTCCCCTGATCTGCTAGTTCTTCTGGTTGAATTGCTACAGTCACAACAATAGTAGTGGGGTCTGCATCAATGATATGTCTTCTACCAATATTTTTTGAATCAGATTTTGAATCAGGGTTCGATTCCTTTTATTTGATCTCGACCACCAATGACTATTTTGAGAAACATTCATTGGTTTTGTGCCAGGGGATTTTGTGGAAATCGTACCATTTTCTAGTGTCCTTCTTCGTCTTTCTGTTACCCTTCTTTTCTTGTGGCTTGGAATAGTTTTCTGGAGGTTGTTTGTTAGGGTCGTCTTTATCAGGTTTTGGTTGTTGTGTATTTGCATACTTGAACTCCCGTTTGTTCTAGTGCCTAATTTTTTCTCAATTTTAACAACATATCGATAAGCAACACCCAGTGATGAGATGTCTAGAAAATCCATTTCAGTTTGGATGTATCCGTGTAGAGCCCCATGATATTTCATAACCAAATGTCACTCGGAGTCATTGATACCCAACTTGGTGTGCAAGGTATGGAAGGTATTGGTGAAATATGGCATTGCTTGGCCCCTTTCTTACGACAGTGTGGCCCATTTCATGTACTGGTCATCATAGTTGCCAACAAGGTAATATTGTTCCTTGAGCGCATCCACAAAAAAATCCCAAGTGGGCACAACCCCATATATTCCAGAATCCTCTGTTGAACTTTTCTCTCAGTAAGTTTCCCACCAATGTTTGACATGGGAGAGAGCCTTAAGGAGTGCGAAGGTGATCTTTTCTCTATCAAAGAAATTGTGAATAGAGAAGTAACCTTCTAGCAGATTTAACCATTTCTCTAAGGAATCCGCATCTATCCGTCCTTCAAAAATGAGAATATAAAAATTAACTTGTACCTTGAAAAGAGAGGTGCCTCCAAAGTGGTCACTTAAATATGCATCGATTGTTATCGGCGGGCGTTGAAGGATGTGGGAAAAATTCTCCATCATTTCGTCCCTCTTTCATGTGAGAGCTTACTCAAGCAACAAATTAATATAAGTGTCTGCTCTATCATTTTTATTTTCTTCCTCCATGGAGGTTTTATTGGGCATGCGAGAGAAATTTTCTTCAAGAGAGACAAGCTCGAGACCCAACTTGCTATACTCAAACCTCGTTGGGGACATGCACTGAAGAAAAAGATCAAGAAGAGCATGCTCTGATACCACTAATCTATATTATTTTCGGCACAAAATGAGAGTGGATATATAATAACTAAATGTACATAGATATATTAGATATTTATCAGAGATATAACCATAAACACAGAGATACAGTAATACACAATTTCTATTAACGAGCGAAATGTACAAGATTGTAAAAAAATAGAGTGAAAGACTCGCTAGAATGGTGGAATCTTATCTCTGAGAAGAGATGTGACGGCTACTCACATTCACAAGAAGATGATTACAATGAGGCTCTAAAGGCCATTTTAACATAAAGAAAATCCAAAACCCTAACCCCAAAAGATGAAAACCAACAATTTTGTGGACCCCGTTTTGGGTAGTTTGGTGTATCAACTTCCCGGGGGCGTAACTTTGGCATACGATCTTCGTTTGGGGTGCACGATAGCTTGTTGTAAAGATACCGTTGAGGAGATTCATTTTGGGGGCTCAATCAAAGCCTTCGACTATCATTGAGGTGATCGATCCCCAAAAAACCTTCATTTAGGCCCTCAAAATGGCCCCCGAAATTTAGGAACTGAAAAACTGCTAAAAATAGTAAATTTACAGAAGACTGTTTGGAGCTAGTTGGAATAGGTGGGTGGCCACCAATATCCACCTGGATCAAGATTCCACCTAGGATCCATCTACCATTCTGCAACAATTTCCTCATCTCAAGCCTTGAGGACAAGATTGTTTTTTAAGGGGGAGGGCATGTTAGGGACCTAACCTCCCTAACCCCTCACGTAGATAGAATAATATATTTTCCATGTAATAAAGGCCAATATTAATAAGACCTATTAATAAGTAAGAATAAGTCAAATGTAAGAATAACTAATAGAATCTCTTGCTTCTAGAAGATCTTCCTCTAGATTGTTCTTTTGGCAAATAGATTTAGTATAAATAGGAGTTGAGGGCATGATAAGTTTTTTCTTGGAGATTATCGTAATAGAGCTATGCTATGTTGGAGGTTTCCCCCTCGAAAATGAAATTGAACATTTCCATCATTAATATAAGTTCTCTTTATGGCATTATTATGGTAATATTCTAATATTGATATGGTTATATCATTGTTGTTTTTCCATTACTTGCTAAATATTTTTGTTCTGCATGCTATATTATATCTAGAATATTTTACTTGGCCATAACATCAAATACCTATTGATCCATGGGAATATACTAGAGCTTCAAAACTTCCTTCTAAACCATGTATCGTATGAAGTGATATTTGATCTTTCTATGCTTGGACCTATCATGAATAATGTATTCTCATAGAGTTTGATACAACTCTAATCATCACAGTAAATGACCATGGGATACAACTCTTGATCAAACAATCCTGCAAGTAACTTTCAAATCCATATGGCCTCACAAATAATCGTACTAGTTTCCATGTATTTTTCCTCTACTGAGATAAGTGCCACAAAAGCCTGCTTCTTTCTAAACTAGGATATCATCGTTGATCCCAAGCTAAAACAACACCCTGAGGTGCTCTTCTTTTTTGTTGTGCTACCTACTCAATATGAGTCTGTATACCCTTTCAAATTCACTTCACATATCCAATATATTTCAAACCATACTCCAATGTTCCCCTCAAATATTTGAGAACATGTTTTTTTGCTACCTAATGCTCTTTCCTTGGCTCCACTATGAACTAACTAAAGGTGTTCACTATAAAACATATATTTGGCTTGGTGTTGACTAAATACATCAAAGAACCTATCATTTGTCTATACAATGTGGTATCCAACAAATATGAATATAAAGTTGTCACCTTCTTTATATTAGTGATCATGGGTGTGTCCATAGGTTTTCAATCCTGCATCCAAAACCTCTTTAGGATACAAACTGCATACTTACCTTGCCCAAGAAAAATTTCCCCTTGTCTCTACCAAACCTCCAAACCTAAGAAGTAATGCATCATGTCGATGTCATTCATCTTGAACTTAACTCCCATGTCCACTTTTCACCCTACAATGAGCTTCTCTATACATGTCAGAAACAAATCATCTACATACAATACCAAAACGAGTAGATCGATCTGAAAAATATGTAATATAAGTTCGAATCTACTTTTCTTTTGGTGAAGCCCATACTTTGTAGGTATCCATCAATCCTAGAATACCATGCTCTCGATGTCTAATTGAGTCCATACAAGGTTTCTTAAGCCTACACACATGGGATTCCTCCCCACTTACCTCAAAGCCCTAAGGTTGTTCTATGTACACTTCTTCATCAATTATCCCATTAAGGAAAGTTGTATTCGCATCCATTTGATGTATCCTCCATCCCATAAATGGAACTAAGAACAAAAATTATCTAACATAAGTGTACTTGGAAATTGGAGAAAATGTGTCCTTGTATTCCACTCCCTCTCTCTAAGAGAACCCTCTTTCCACAAACCTCACTTTGAACTTCTCAATGCTACCATGTACAACATGCTTGATCTTGTAGATCCACTTGGAACTCATAACTGACTTCCCCTTTAGTATTGGAACTATGTCCCAAATATAATTCTTCATGATGGAGGTATACTCCTCCACCATGGCATCCCACCATACTTGATGGTCTATATCCTTCTGAAAAATAGAAGGCTCAAAATCTATAATGTTGCTAATCAATGCCATATAGTCTAGAAATTTATTCAAAGGTATGATCTCTTTGCATGTTCTCCTATGCATCCCTCAATATCTCACTAAACCATCAAGGTCTCTTGACATAAGTGGAAGGGGCACTTGTCTCCCCCTATTCACCTAAAGGCTATTGTACTACCCCCAGCTCAACCTACAAAGATTCCTACTCCTCATCCTCAACCATTGAAGTAGGATCATGAGACTTCCTATATGAAAAATGTTTCTCAAACTTTACATCCAAGATTACAACTACCTTTTTATGCTTTGGAATATAAAACCCTACAAACAAAGCCTTCCCATAGGAGGGATCCAACTTAGTCCTCTTCTCTACTAGTACATGGATATAAATTGCACAACCAAATATGTAGAAATGACTCACCTCCGACTTCACACCAGTGAATTCCTCATCTGGTTTTTTTTCTCCAAGATCTTTTTAGGACACTAGTTCTAGATGTAGGCTATTGTGTTACATGTCTTTTTCCAAAGAAACATGGGCAAGTCCTATTCATGTATCATGGCCTTAGAAACCCCTATGGTGAATCGATTATTCCACTCTACAACCCCATTTTTTTGTGGGTTCTACGGAACTGTCATCTCCCTCTTGATTTCATCCTCCTTGCAGAAACCCTTAAACTCCTTGGAGGTATAATCTCCCCCATTTTCTGATCTCAAGACATTGATCTTCTTCCCTATTTGGTTTTCAACTAGAACTTTGAACCCATGAAAGCTACTAAATACCTCATCCTTGGTTTTTAAGAAGTAGATCCAAGTATTGCAAGAGATATCATCAATAAAGGAAACATAATACATGTTTCCTATCATTGACACTACTGACATTGGTCCACAAACATTTGTATGTACTAGGTCTAGTGATCTGAAAAATCCTTAGATGCTTAAACATAATAACATCTACTTGATCTTCGAAATAAAAATGATCGTTTGATTGTTTTCAATTTATAAGTGAAATACTTATCTATCCAAATACACTTTAATTATAAACAACTTGCAAATGATTGAGCGGAAATAGAACAACAATATTAAAATCACATACACAAGTTTGATAAAGGAGTTCACCCAATTTGGGCTACGTCTATGTATCTGCTTCCAATAGAGACCTCTTTATTAATGCTCGAATTCTTGTGTTTTACAATGACCTTTTTCTGCATCACTCAAACTTAGAAACAAAATATGCCATCAAATTCCTTGCAAAATTTCAATAAAAATAAGTAGAAAGTTCATAAAATTCCATGCTATAATCTCGTGGCATGCATTACGGTGTAGTCTCTAAGTCTAATTACCCATGGGAATGAACTTTGAGACATTGTACTACATCTATATGTCATTTTTCCTTAGTATATTCGCCATTAAATAGGGCGTGAGACCCTTAACCTCCCTCTGGATTCCATGGCTTACCTTAAATATTTACTTGGTTTTTTTATAACAAAATCTGCACCTTTGGTGTGTTGGTTAGGTTGTTCTCATGTGATATAGTGGGTCATAGGGTTGAACCTCGCTGACCACACTATATATAGTGTTTTTTGTTACAACCATATGGCATAAAGTTATAACCATATATTAATATATGACGACATAGAGTTTACAACCTCCGTGAAATATGGGCATTGGTTATATTACATAGCATGTGACCAATTAAAATGGGTGGAGGGATGGGCCCTCGACCCTTTCCTTCGCCAATTATGCATCTTTACAACTTTGAATAAATGCGTTCCCATATATAGTTAAGAACCAACTGTATAGTAGAATGGTTAGACCGTTGGATTGTTTAGCAGGAGACCTGGGTTCAATTCTCTGGGCTCCAACTAATTTTAGTTAACCTTACCCATTAATGACCAATGGGAGGCTACCATGTGGAAACCTCTCATTGTTATATCCTTTCTATGTGTCGACAAATGATTGGTCCACTTGTATGACCATGTCATTGTATGATATGCCTTGTCACCTGCCCAATTAGCGTATGGTGTGCCACGTGGCATCTTAAGGTGTTTCCATGTCAGCACTGTATGACCTATACAATCGTTCCACGTGTCACCCTTTCAGTGGTGACATGTGTCACCTTGATCATGCTGACTTTTTCCTTTTTTCCCTAGTTTGACCCGAAATTTCCCGAAATTTTACCATCCATAACTTTTTCATACAAACTCCATTTGAGGCGATTTTTATGTCATTGGAAATATATCATTGAGCTCTATGCATTGATGGCATTTTCAATAGCATTCAAGACAATTGAATTTTAAGAATTTATGAATCCTTTTGGACCTCTATGAGATTTCTATATCCTCCTAGACCTCTGTGAGCATTCCATATCCTCCTGGATCATTCCTCTCCATTGGAAGCCTTTTGGACCACCACATTTTTTTCATCACTCAACAAATAAGTGTGGGTAAATTTCCCTCACCCTTCCGATCTCTATGCACTTTTATTTTCTTGGTGTCACTCCTTTAAGACAAACTCAAAGATATTCCAGATCACCTTACTGTGAAGTCCTAATTCTTCTGTCGAGAACATTATCTTCTTGTACCTCATGTAAAAACTCTGGATAAAAATAATCAACTGTTGGAACCTGAATACTTCCATTTTCATCCATAATCATAGGAGGCTTATAAAGTTTTGAATTATCAATATTTACCATTTAATACATTTACATGTAGGATGGTAGATCTAAACGAAAGGCATTAGTACCAATCTTCTCCAAGATATTGAATGGACCATATCAGATTGGTATTATCTTTTTACCTTCACCCTTCATTCTATATTTGTTGATATGTAACCATAATTGATCACCGTCTTCGAATTGATGATAAACCCAATGTTTGTCATGCCTCGCCTTATATTTTTCTTGGATTTTCTCCAACTGTTCATGTACTGCTTGATGTACTTGTTGAATATTCTAAATGAACCTTTTAGCTTTATCTGTATCATCTTGTCCATATTCTTTACTTGCTTTTCCAAAATCAAATTCTATAGGTGATTTAGGAAAATATCCCAAACATAATTCAAAAGGAGTTTTTTGAGTAGAAGAATGAATGGCATGATTATAGGCATATTGTACATAAGAAAACTGCTCATCCCATAACTTAGGATGTTTACTACAGTATCCTCATAGTAGATATACTAATTTTCTATTTACCACCTCTACCTATCCATCTGTCTGCAGATGAAAAGTTTTGCTCTTCTATATCTTAGTCTCCATCATCTCCCATAAATGAGACCAAAAATTTCCCAAAAATCGAGAATCTTGATATGATATAATAGATGTGGGAAGCCTGAAATGAACCCAAAAATTTGCAAAGAACATATGTTATGTCTATTCAACTATGAGATATTTCTTGCATGGCATCAAAATACACATCTTAATGATCCTATCCACAATGACATATAGATAATCATGACCTTCCCTAGACATCCAAAAACCCCCTACAAAATCCATGGATATACTTTCCCATGGCTAAGAAGGTACTAGAAGTGGTGTATATAACCCGAAATTTATGTCATTAGGTTTTCTTGTGGCACACATAACACACCCTTTTATATACTTGGAAACTGGCTCATTCATTCGAGGCCAATATCTCTGCAACTTTGCTACTATCTTACCAACCCCAAATGACTAGAAATGGGATATGTATGAGCTTCTCTAATTACATTTATTCTTCCATATCTGGGTATAATTTTTTCCAAGATGATATAACAAATTATCATGCATATAATAATCTAATTGCTTATTTCCCTGAGTTAATTCTTCATACACATCTTTAAAATCATCATCCTTAGCATATGTTTCACTGTAACTTTCATGAGCTAAAGGATTATACCTTAGTATTGTAGATGCATTGATCATTGGTCTTGATAACATGTCTACAACCTTGTTATGAATACCTTTCTTATATTTTATTACCAAATGAAATTGTTGTAAGAAACCCATCCACCTAAAATGTCTTGACTATTGGATCTTGATATGTGATTGCAAATACTATAATGGTTGATGATTTGTATGAATTATTTTCTTCTTCCCCGTTAAGTAACGCTTCCATTCCTTCACACTTTGTACCAACACATACAATTCCTTATCATATGTTGAATAGTTAATTACTGCTTGCGTGAAAGTTTCAAAATGATAACATATAGGTTTAGCATGTTGCATCAAGACTACTCCCATGGCATATTCTCTTGCATTGGTTTGAATCTCAAATGGATGTTGTATATTTGGCAGAGCCAAAAATGGTGCGGCTCTTATCTTTTACTTTAATATCTCCAAGGATTTATGTTGCTTTCCTCCCCATTGAAAGACTTGTTTTACACTTGTTAATGCATGCAAAGGAGCTGCTATGAAAGAGAAATTAGCAATGCATTTCCTCCAGTATTGTACTTCTCCTAAGAAGCTCCTGACTTTTGTGGAAGTACTTGGCTTGGGCCAATTCACAATAACTTCTACTTTTGTAGTATTTATCTTTAGCTAACCATTCCCAACAATGAAACCCAAATATACCAGATAAGTTTTTTCAAATTCACATTTAGACAACTTAATATACAACTTCTCCTTCTTTAAGAGTTCAAAGATTGTCTTGACATGATTTATATGATCTTCCCATATTCGAATAAAGATCAATATATCATCTAAGTAGATGATGAAAAAATCATCGATGTAGTGCATGAACACATCATTCATTACCCTCATAAATGTCGCAGCTGCATTGCATAAACCAAATGGCATAACTAACCATTCAAATAACCCATTCTTTTTCTTTAAAGTAGTGTTGACGGGCGAAATTGTCTGTCCGTCAATTGAGAGAGTGGAACCGGTCCGGGGTTGTCTAATAACCCAAGCCGTTTGGAATGAACCACCCTGACGGGTTTAACGGCTCCGTTGGCCGCTCTAAAGTCCTAGGGAAACCAAAGAGAAAACTAATCTAAACTAACTAATCTAACTAAAACAAATAAAACTAACTAAAACTAACTAAAA